>JAVYIG010000501.1:407500-558690 GCA_035222895.1 Strongylocentrotus droebachiensis
AAAATAACAGTTTCAGATAGATGTTGTATGCACTTTATTATGTCAACGAAAAACTGACAAAAACCACGGTAAAATTGCAGAGAAACTCGAAACGAATTTTACAAATGAAAAATCCAACTTGCCCCACCCCTGAGGCATAATGGCACACCCCCTGGGGCAAAATGGATCTACGGATCCATATTGCCCCATCAGAACTCTAACGTTCTATATTGGGTAATGTACCTAAAGTAACTTTAAGCATACTTGGTGGGCAGAGCTGCATAATGAAAGCCTATATTAGTTTCAAACATTTATGGGGCAAAACTGGAAAGGTAATCGTAATAAAGCCTGGTTTAAAAGTAGAAAATGTAGACTTGTAAAATGTGCACTACACTCTAAATTTCTTAGACTGTAATCTGGGTCACATTTTCGTTCTGATACAACCACTAGTCACGTAAACCAACTGCTAGGCACATACTTTGAATTCAGCTAACTTATACATCTAAAACTGGCTGGGAAACTAGAACAACTATCGATTGTTTTATGAACCAACTGTACTTTCAGAATGGAACATGAAACATTGGTAAACAGGCCCCTATAAAAAGAGCGAAAACAAGATATGTTATTTTCAATTGGGGCAAAACGGAACCCTGTTATGTTATTTTCAATTGGGGCAAAACGGAACCCTGTTTTTTTTTTGTGGAGTCCAAAAAAAATCGCAACGACTCAGCCAGCCGAAAAGTCGCTCAGTGGGGGGGGGGGGGGGGGGGGGGGGGGGGGGGGGGGGGGGGGGGGGGGGTAAGCGGAGACACTTTTTTTTTTTTTTTTTGGTCTCGAAATTTGAAAATTTGACATTTTTCTTCGTTGGGGGGGGGGGGGGGTTAGGTCATCTTTTTTAGGTTAGCCATGGGCATATTTTTTCTTTTTTTTTTTTTTTTTTTTAATTAAAAAAAAAAAAAAAAAACAAAATCCAAAGGGGGGGGGGGGGGGGGTTTAGGTTTTTTTAGGGGGGTTTACACACATAAAAATATCAAAGGGGGAGGGGGGTTTGAACCCCCAAAACCACCCCCCCCCCCCTGCGTACGCCCCTGCTCTATGGTCCATTTTGCCCCAATGACATATTTTTTAATAAAAGTTTGCGTAGAAAATCCTTGAAGCATAGTTGGCATGCAAACAGGCGAGTCTAACGTTGATATCTTTATGATTAATATATACAAATATTTGATTAGAATCGATACCAAAATTACCAAATTTCAGCCATATGAACATCCACTTACCTTAGATCATGAGGCTGTAATTTTTTGGATGGGACCTTACTCCGATGTGCCTCGATGTAACCGGATGAAAATTCAGTGCTGAAGTTAGTTTGGCATCTTCTCTTCTTTAAAGAATTTGCACAGAGGGCGACCTTTTTTAACATATATGCTAATTTCAAAGTTCCATTTTGCCCCCGGGTCCGTAATGCCCCACTTTCCCCTACCGACAAAACTAGCCACCAATTACCGACAAATATATTAATGCCAATGTCCCAATGTTTACAAATTTATCCCTATAAACCAGGGGCAGGGGTTAAATTATTTTTCAGTTTCCCCCCTCCCGCGCAAAGCGCGGAAGCTTTGACATTTCATTAAATTATCAGAGAAAGAAGACGATTCGTTGTACCGTTTCCGACTCTTAATTATTGTTTCGCCCCTCCCGCGAAACTTGTGCCCCTCCCGCGAAACTTTTGCCCAAGAAGAGTACCAACTTATTTATGATAACAGCAGGTGAAAATACTTCATCACCAAACACACATACCTGGGAAGGAAGCACACATGAATTGATAAACGGTAGAGCAGTGGTCTCGTAATCCGGTGACCCGGGTTCGAAACCAAGGTGATGCGCTAGTGCCCTTTGGTAAGGCATTAATCCTCATTACCAGGTCCCTCGGAGAGGACCTAAAGCCGTCGGCCGTCTGGTTGCTTATTTACAAGCATTTATGCTTTCTTAGCAGTCAGGTAAAATAACCACCATTCATTCATTCATAAACGATTTCGCATAACTAGTACGTCATTATCAAGAAAATGGCAATGCCCATGTCGTGCTGACACACTGTATTATTCATGCTTTATGCCTCTCTCGTACACTTTCGTAGGGAATCTTGTAGATTAATGGGCAAGAATACAACTAAATATCTCAGAATAACTAAAGTTATTTCTTGGGGTGAGGTTTCCCAAAGTAACCATCAGTGGTAATCCATCACGTATCCCAAATAAACTGATATGGCGCCATCTTGTGGTGTATTCAAGCCAATTTATCTCAAAGTCGTCGCTCGAGCTAAACCCGGCCTGTTCTGATCCTTCATCTATTCACCGAATTTCTCGAATCAGGGAGAGTGTGTCGCCGAAATCACTCTGGATTATTTTTGTGGTAGTGATACACAAGGTACAGCCATTTAAAGAACCTACGGAAATCTTTCACTAGCTGTACTTAAGGTAAATAACTTTCAGATTATTTTCAAATAATTTATCTCATCACGAATCGTAACGTCGCCTTTTGTCCCCGCTGATCACACACCGTTGTAAACAGAGTCTATTGCCATAAATGGTGATGGTGAATGTGGGAGTGTATGGCTGCGGATGGAATTTCCGCAATCCAGTCACCTCTGACCGCCGCATCAGTGTTGTCCGTTTATGCTTAGATCTACAGTCATTGATTGGAAATTATTCAACAATTTTTACCAGAATTACCTGCAAAATATCCCAGGTTACATTTGTCCACCATTATGATAAGGATGCAGAAAATCCTAACAAGAACTGATGGAGTCTTGAACTTGAAGAAACAGGCTTGAAGTTGAACTGAAGTTGATGATAGTCATCACAAATTGAGTTCCAGATTATCATGATTATGATTTGAATCTTGCTTTGAGCTTTGCAGACAGTCTGTCACTCTGCTTGAATTGGCAATCACATTCTCATATTTAATAAATAACAAACTTTACCATTGTTAATTTAACTTCATGCAACCTTTTTATTTGTCTGTGAATATGAAGTTGATGAATATATTATTGTTTAACCTCGAAAAGAATGGACTTAAAAATGAATTAGGTCAGTATTAGGTCTAGGCCTAATAAAACTTGCGTCTAACTTATACTTTCTAGATGATGCCAGGGCCAGGGTAGATCTGGACCAGGCGTTCTCAACTGGTGGCGCCACTTGTGGCGTTTGTGGTCAGTCGGAGTGGGGCGCGGCTTTTGCAACGACAACAAAATAATTAAAAAAGAAAACATATATTTAGAACTTGATCTAGTCTATTTTTCTAGTCTATTATTTTCATGTGTTTATTACAATAACTACATAGAGGTCTAGGTATAAATTTACTTCCAGTGTAATTGTACCCAGGCAGGAATCGTACTAATTTTATCACATCATTATGAAATTATGATTGATATATTTTGAAATAAAAAGGTGTTCAAAATGCTACATCTGGGCCTTTAAGAAGCCTTAAAATCCACCAGCATCAGAACCCGCTGTTGTGCTAGGCTCACTCACAGCACAGCCACCAAACATACAGGTTGGCACTTCAACTTTGATACAATTTTTGTTTTGGCATCTTTAATAAACTAGTTGAGAAGGCTGTAGTGTAGTCCCTAGAATTCTAGTCTCTTGGAATTCTGCTAGAGCATAGACTGAAGATGTTTTGTAATATAACTTGTACATGTAGCTTATAAGTGTGATTACTGTCAGTCAGGGTACATGTACTGTACTTGTGGATTCATTCGTGTTTAGGGTTATGTTAATTTGGAAGGGGTCTAGGAGTCTAGGAAGTTGCTGATACCTGTATTTAATAGGCAGAATTAAGAGAAACATCTAGTGCTCTTTACATCTCATTTGGTAACCAATTACTTCGCTACTTAAACCTCTCACTGCAGTTTAAGACATGTCTTGGTGAATGAAGGAAGTTAAACTTCAAAAGGCATTTAGAGTTGTCTGGTGTGCAAGGCTATCTGAGATAACCTGTTGTTGTATGTATATGGGTGCAATCTTTGACGGGACCTCTAGAAACAAAAGTGATATAAGAAAAATAAACTATCATTCATATAAATTATTGAGGGTCTTATAACATACATAGATCTACATGTAAAAGAATAAAATAATGATTAAGTTTAATACTGATAAAAAACATTGATTTATGTACTTTACATAGAGATTGCCAACCTGGTTTGGTTTTAAATGATTTTGTCCGTCAGAACACATTAGTGACTAAGACTAAGAGTGGTCTTATTTAAAGACTAAAGCTACAAGTGCATGTTCTCTACTGTGAGAAATCTTCATTAAGAATTGTTTTTGAGTATCATTAAATTCCAATAAGAAATGTAGAATAATAATTATGTTTTAATCAGTCCTTAAATTAAAAGCATGTATCAATGCACGATAGATCTATAAAATCTATACCAAATTACAACCTGAACAAGAAGTTGTAGTCTACATGACCGATTACTTTACATCGTACTGTACTTCATGTCTCATGATCACAAATTGAAATTTAAAAAAAAAGCGTTATCTGTCATATTGAAATCAGGAATGTAAGATCACTTGAAGTACCAGGCCCAGGTGATGCCAAATCATTACTACAGTGTACCATTATTACTGATGATGATTATGATTATGATAACAACAACATTAAAAATATTCTTATAAAGTCAGAATGAATCAGGAGAGCTTACAGTAGGTATTTGTTCTAGTTCATCGTGACTGTGCCATGGACCAGTGATGGCCTGGTGGTAGAGTCGTTGCCCGGCAAGCAGTAGATGCACGTTCAAGTCCCGCTGGCTCCAAGATTTTTCTGACTTGATTTTCAATACAGATCGATCAATCGATCTTATTTACTGGGTGTAAGCCACAAATATGTTAAAATAATTAAAACATTTAAATAATAAAAATATTAATATAACATTCAGCATGATTTTGAATAAATCATAAATTTAAAATGAAGTACTGCGATTCCTTCAAGGAACATAACGGTTCAGTAATCAATGATTAATATCAATGCTCAGAGAGTCAGATTTATGTGTGTTATGATGATGCTGGGGTTTCCTGGTCTACACTAGACCTCTGTTCAAATTATTTTTGTATTATTTTAGTAATGAATATTGTTGGTCATTCTTTTGAAATTCAATCCCATCACATGAAGGATCTCAACATCAAGGATACCTTACCTTCCTGTAACCTGTAGTGACAGCTTACACTTCCACTCCCTCTCCTACCCTGGGTTCGTGCAGGAAGTCAGTCAGCTCAATACTGCTCTGACATTTGAGCATCTGCTCTGAATAAAGAAAAAAATGTGGTTGTTTTGCAGGAAGTGCAATGATAGGATAACGGAACATCTATACTTGTACTTATATAGATTGAAACACGTCCACTTCCGTGCTGACATGCTAAGTATTGCTGTGTACATTACACTAGTATGGGAGTGTGCGAGGGATAGATTATAAGTGCAGGATATAAGGCCTGTCTCGCTGTTGCTTGTTATCATTTGCATTCAGTTTTCGTTTGGAGAAAGTACTGTTGCGTTTGTACAGCAAGAAGATATCATGGGTAAGAATTTGAGAAACATAATGTTACAGCCTGATTTAGCTTTCATGATTGATTCTTATTGTAAATTGTGTATTTTTCAAATCTGATGGCAGTAGGGAAGTAAATGGGACATTATGTTCACTTACACGTACTCAATCTACAGATATTGAATATTTGGATTGTCCTTTTACAGTCTGTACGTGTATACGAGCCCTATTTTAAAGCTTTACAATTTAGGGGTCTGGACTTCAATTTTGGGTGCCCATGTGTCCTGGGCACACCTGTTAGTGTCCAACCCTGCTTTAATATTGCCTACAATCTTTATTTCTTGCAGATTTTAAAAACATGACAAACCCGGAAGGGTACAAGTTTACCCTCCCAGATGGGAGGTATGCTGATGGAACGTGGGATCTAATCATCTATATCACCAATCTGGAGACGGAGGTCACCATTTCTGGTATTGAAGGAAATCTGTCAATTGGAGATTTAATGCTCAAGACAGTTCAGGCTGCTGGTGAGTAAACATTCTAAAATCTTCTTAGTTTTTCTATCATTAATCATTAATGATATAAGTAATATATCAAAGTAATTTTCAAGCAATGCCAGTATAATCTACAAATTACTTATTATTATAAATAAAGAATTGACAGATTATGAGTATTAAAAATGTAATTTAATTAAATTGCAGTAAATAATATTTGTAACTACCAGTGTGGGACTGTAGGTGTATTGTTATTCTGATGGCATGTTTAGATGGACTACCCTACTAAACATCTTAAGTGGATAGATTCAGTTTTTGTACTTAGTTTGCAGTTTGTTGCCTATGGAAACCTAACAGCAGAGCAATAATGAAGAGACTCAGAATCCAAGCAACCGTGGCATTTATTACAGTAATTTCAATTTTGTGCAGTTATTATCAAGTTAATTAATGAGATATTATTATTATCTTAGCTTTGGGGTGATAAAGAAATGTAGTAGCTGTAACTAACTGATGTCAAATGTAGTATGCAATGCTACTACCTTAGTAGCAAACTTATGAAGATGATTAATCTTTTCATAATTGATTGATTTTCAATGTATGTCTCTATTTGGTAAGTAGATGCCTTCTTAGAAAAACAGGAATCCTTTGAGTCTGATATTTCCTCTGGTATGTTACTACTGTCTTTTCTTGATCTCACATTTTCTTTTATTTTCTTTGCAAATTCAATTCAGTATAATTTCCAATACACGATGAATCGCTATCTCTAGGGATAGACACTGGTACATGTAGCAATAATTTGATGCACAATTATTTAAAAGATATTTTTTTAAAGTTTGGAATTGCTCGGCTTTTCAAAGTATGATTGAAGTATTTAAGATGTTTAACAGATCTGTACATGTACAATTTACATTCCTGATTCTTGTTTCACAGCAAAATTTACACAATCTTAACAAAGAGTAACATTTTAGTTGTAATAATATTTGTAATTTTCCAGAACTTGTTTATGTTCCCTTTAATGATATGCACTGTAGCACCAGCAACAAAGTATCAAATTACAGAGTAGTCACAAGATAGCACAATTTATTTCAGCCACTACCAGCTGTAGCTGTAGCATAGACTACATGTACATGCACAAGTTTGCACCCAGACAGCTTATTGTGTCACATTTAAAATTACAGAAAGTTATGTGGATGTCATGACATAAATTTGAATATGTTGTAATGTAATGTTTTAACCAAATAGTGAGATGCTTGCCTTTAAATATTTACCTTCTCTAAAGTACCGTATTATAGTTAATAATTTGAAGAATAGAGCTACATGCACATGTACAAAATATATTCTTGTCAGGACAAGGAAATGATAGAGACTTGACAGAACTCCCACAATGCATACCGGTACTCTGTACAAACTCCTTACAAAATGTCTACCGGTAGTTAGATTGCATTCATTGCAGTTGAACATGGACGTGGAAATCAATGACAGACCCTAAAACTTTAGTAAAGTTTCACCATTTTCTGTTAAGAGTTTCTTAAGGTGTGTCCATATATTTATTTAAGATCCCTTAAAATTTGAAGTTGAAGATGATCAAAAACAAGCATCTAAGGTTTCACAAACGTGGGAGTAATATGTTGCAAAGTAAAGAAAGTTGATGACACACTGCTGGTGGGTTTCCTGTCTGTTCTAGGCTATGTGTAGCATGTAGATAAAGACAGCCTAGAGTAGACTGAGGTGATACTATACCATCTCCTCTTCTGTCAAGATCAGATAAACCCATGTAATGCACTTCCTCAATCTGTGCTGCTGAGGAATAGATAATCTGTGGTTTCTATACATGCTTCATTGAGACCTTGTAAACATGGATGCATCTGCCATTGATACTCCACTGAGCTTTTCCCCTTCATTAACTTCAACGTAACATCAAGTACCCAGTATGCTTACGTGCAGGTTGCTTACATGCACATTGTAAGATTTCATGTTTGCGTATTCTGTTGCCATGCTATCATTTTCTTTTAAAAACATGTTAATGTTCACTAAAGAGAACACATTTACATCAGACCTTATACTCATCTACTTTTGTAAATCTGCTGTTCCTGTACATGTTTGCCCAGTTTAGTAAGAAGTAGAAATTGAACAATACCATCACACAAAGGGTTACCCATCTAATGATGATGAATGCATGACATGTAGTTATCTCATCATGGTCCAGAGACTTTCTGTCTTGAAGCTTGAATACATACATGTACATGTAGGCCTATAATTTTACTTATTTCTTGACGTGTCTAGAAGGCTAGATTGTTTTCTGAAGAAAGAGTGGCAGTGTAAAGTACATGTTCATGTATTTGGTTACAAATCTAAACTATGCCCTTCAGTACTTGTCATTTTTTTGTTTAAGAGAATGAAAAACAAAATGCAAACTGATGGTTTATATAAGTTGTATGATTTCATACATAGTAAAGGTTATAAATTATGTGCCTATTTATTGATAACAATTTCTTGTAAGATTGAGTTAGCTCAGGACTGAGTAAGATCTCTGAAGGTGATAGCATGCCAAGTCTTGACCTAACCTATGAATTAAGGTCAAGCAAAAGGGAGAGCCTCAGGTAGAAATACTTCGCTAGTCTCCTTCTTATGAATTTTGTCCTGGAAATTAAAAATGTTAAAGAGATTGTTCAAAATTAACAAGAAACAATAAAACATAGATACATGCAGGCCAGCTTGTTCTTTGCTTCATTCACATACATGTACATGTAGAGGGCTAGATGTACTTTACATTACATCTTGATGAATATAAAAGTACTGACAGAATAAAGTGTGTATTTGCAGACTAATATTTGACAGGTCCAAGTATGAATCCAAATTGTATATGAAATCCAATCTTCCTAGTTTATATTCTCTGTAGCTTGGGCAAGTCCTATATTTTTCTTCTCACATCACTACAAATCACAATCTACTTTGGATTGAAATCTATTTTGGAATTTTTCTTTGAGAAATCTAGGAAATTCCTTCTCTGGAATTTGATGAAGCATTTATGAAGGAACAAGTGACATGGGGAAACTTTGGGGTGTTTCTGTTTTGGCTCAAAATATGTTGTTTTTTCAACTTCAAAGAAAATATTCGTAATCTTTGTCATAATAATGGAGTGACCTCTCCAATGTGAAAGTGTTTTGTTTTCATCAGTACCACAAAATACATTTCCATAATTATATATTAAAAAGTGCATTTGCCTGTAAGCTCATACTAAAAGTAACTTTCCTTTATGTAAACTAAAGCAATTTTAATTTGTGTGAAATTTTCCTCAACTCCAATGTCTAGACTGTAGTGTAGAGTGATTTATCGTTTTGGCTTTTTACCCGTAAGGAAAACATTCATCATTTTGAACAGACTTATTTACAGAATTTGCTTGCTCAATATTCTGTCAAAGCATATTTTGTAGCTAGAGTAATGGAAGTTAACAAATATCACCTAAAGATTTAATAATAGAACAGGCAAAATTGCCTTTTTCTCAATACTTATACCACATATGGAGGAGGGTGAATAGTGAAATATACATTTAGCACAAACCAGCACTTTCACTTACTATGTCTATATTTAGAATGTGACATAATTGTTCTCTTTCCCCCCTGTATGCATGCTGGTCAGGTTAGGAAGCTTGGGGGAGCCAGGGTTATGATGAGTGCCTCAAGACCTGCACACAGCTAGGGGAATTACAATGCATGCAGGGAGATTCCCTCATACGCCTGTAGAGTGTCGAAACGAGACATGTTCTCTTCATGCGTACAGGGAAAATGTGCATTATTAACACGCACGGCCTCTGACTCATCATACCAAACCAAACCACTTTCTATTTGAATGATTTCAGGATTAGAAAATGAAAATGATTAGCCATAGAGAGGAAATCAAATCTGAGATTTAAGTAGATTGATAATTTGGTATTGGGCGATGAAATGAATAATTAGATCATTTAGATCAAAGCACCGATGGCTTTATTATAGGGTAATGGCAAATGAATATTACATCAACTCGCATTTAGCCTTTGCATGCATATCACACTTGTCTTTAGAAGCTGTTGTACACTGCATGCTCGTAAGTACAAACACACATAATGCAAGCCACATTGCATAATACGCACGTCGCATGCAATCTTTGTTGATCTAGCTTAATATAAAGTCCATTATAAAGTGATTGTTTCTGGGCATTAGATATTACTCATCTCAATACAACGCTGTCTTGTCAGTCTGTATCATGGTCAACACAGCTTTTCTCATAGTGTTTGCCCAGCACAGAGTCCATTGTAACGGTGGTAGTGGTACAGGGAATAATGACAGATGGATGCAACCCTATAGTGGAAAATATTTTAAAAAAAGATTTCCATGAGATGATAGACCTACCCTTGTTCTATGCAACTGTTATAGGGGGTAAATCCACAAATTTACAATGTAATGTCTTTAATAATTGGAACTTTATTTTACACCAACATCTACAGTACAATGTATAATGAAATTAATTCAATACACCTTTGAAAATCTTTGTAATTTCTGTCAATTTTAAAACTGTTGTACATTGCATTTATATGATGTGAATACACTCCAGTTTGTCTTACGTTGAAGTGTAGTTTACATGTGCACAAATGCTTGTATACATCAAGAGGAACCTACATGTACTTGTAACGGTAATACAGATTTGTGTCATTGCATGACTCACCATCCAGGATTTTCTATTCTCACAAAGGTGCCTCATGCTTTGCAGGTATAGTGCCTCGCTTTTCAATCATTGTACGTGTAGTTTATCCTTCCTTCCCTCCTTTCCAAATCCTTTCTTCCTCGAGTTCTTAAGTTATAGAATATCTATTGTACTCGTTACTTGGAGCATTTCAGCATAGCTTTTTTATAAAACTTGGCTTGTGAATGGTTCTCACACATTGGAGCGAGGTTTTATTCTTTAATGTGAAACGTGTGGTTATTTGACACATAGATGTTGATATCAGTGAGATACACTAAAGCAACTAGGCACATGTTACTCTCTTTAGTTTGACACCCCCCCCCCCTCCCCCCCTCCCCGATCCCCCGTAACAGGGAAACAAATATTTAAAACATTTTGGGCGCTACTTTTCAAGCTTGCTTGCATGAAAATAACACTTAATTTGTTTTGCATTGAACTCACTTTCGGGGGCTCCTTTGGGCATTTCGGGGCTAATATGCCCGAGCCCCCGTGAATTTCTTTCCCTGCCCTAAAATGCCTCTTAGAGTGACATTACTGACATGTAGGGTCAAATAATCAAATATTAAAAAAAGGAAATTAAAGAATTCAAATGTAGGCAAAGAATGTTTGCCCTAAATAGCAACATTATTTCCACCTACATTGTATATTATGCATGCCTTGCACAAGTTGGAAACTGGAGAGAAAAAACTCCCATACATGTAGTTTTTGTGTTTACCAGTGCATGCTTGATCTGATCCCTGCATCCCTGATATCACATAAAAGTCTGCCAAGTGTAGCATTATTACACAAGGTCATCCAGCTGGAAAGAGAGGTCAACGTACTCTCACCTCGGTCACAGTCAGACAGTGTTGAAAAAGTGCATTGTCTTTATTGATTAGCAATGTATAATTGAGGGACAAAGTATTCAAGCATGTCTGATGAAAGTTCAATGAATCATAGAAATTGAGAGAGGGAGAGAGAGGTGGTTACATGAACAGCTACATGTACATGTACATTGTACATGTACATTGTATCTAAATTCTCTTCAACGTCTATATGTATGCATGGCCTGTATTGCAGGGATTTACATGCCTATATTTCCAATCTTGATTCTAGGATTGCTTGAATGTGTGTTTGGATTTTAGAATGATGTTACAAATTTTGTCTGTACCATCTGCTTGGTGCAATCAAGAAATCAATTCAGAGACATGCACATGCAGCTTTTCAATTTATTCAGTCACAATAATAATATATGCTGATATTTGGTATTTTGTTTCCTTTAGTTTCATTAAGACTCATGACACAGTACACTCTTAACTTCATGATAAAGTTCATGATACAAATTTATTCAATAATAATCTTCACAATATATTCATTCAATGAGTTGATGATTGTTGCTCTTGTTGGTATCTACTTTATTAAATCCATTTAATTTACAAGGTGACTGCTAGAATTGATTTCAATATGATTTAAATAAAGAGTGGTACATGCATACTTTCATTTCCGAAGTGAAGAAAGTTTGTGTTTGACAAGGTAGTAATAAAGTGAAGTGTTGTCAATCACAGTGGGTCAAGCAATATCTTGAAAGCATGAAAGCAGAAATATGAGCATCTCGGTAAAATGCAATCATCAATCATGAAGTGGGAAAGAGAAGCTAATAAAGACTGAGCGGCCTTGACTCCGAGAACTCTAAATCCGTCAATATGGCGCTCTATAAAGTGTGAGAGGGTGTGTAACGAGGCAAACAATTTACTGGAATTAGAGGTCGAAGGAAGAGAGTGCATGCAGTGTATGCCTGCTACAAACAAGGCACATACCTTGGGTAGCATTGAAAATATTTGCAAGGAAACCAAAGGGAAAGATTGTTTTGTTATAAACAGTTCCATGATTGTAAGCGCAAATCTGATTTAAAGTTGTATTCTGACATTGAATTAATGTGATTATCCATTTATTGGCGATCAGCCTATACACAGAGTGAAATCGGATTAAAATGATTGGCACTCGTCAAAAGGATTGTAGTTATACAAATAAAAAGTAAAAATTAAACAACCCCCCCCCCCCCCCCCCCCCCCCACACACACAAATTAAAAAAAAATCAAACGAAAATCAAAAAACTAATCGGAAAGATGTGCAAGGTTATACATGTACATGTACATGTTCATGCATGAAAATGTTGATGATTTCTTATCTGGCATTGTGTTATACTTTTAGAGTTCTGTATGAGCAGGGAGACCCTGGTATGAGGCATGACTTTCCATGTTCGAATGCAGGAGGGGGGGGGGGGGGGGGGGGGTGGGTTGATTGAATTAAGCACTAATTCTAAAATTAGAATAAGCACTTATCTAAAATCTGCATGCTCTCTGAATGTTTTCAAGAGACAATACAAAGAAAGGCTTTTACAATCTTATCCACATTGAGTCACCTGTTGTTTGTTGTTTATGTCAATGTTAATTGTTATATCCCTGGTTTGTATGGGTTTTTTCT
The DNA here is from genome assembly GCA_035222895.1 of Strongylocentrotus droebachiensis. Lineage (NCBI taxonomy): Eukaryota > Metazoa > Echinodermata > Echinoidea > Camarodonta > Strongylocentrotidae > Strongylocentrotus > Strongylocentrotus droebachiensis. The sequence continues at coordinate 420,698 of JAVYIG010000501.1, forward strand.
TTTTATAATTGTTATTTCTATTTTCTATTTTGTATGTACTATTATTCTGCTTGGGTCTAATTTCATCCTATGTATTAACTTTACTTCTCATCTTGCCTTTCTCTCCTTCAATTTTCCTTCCTCCTCCCCTCTCTCTCTCTCTCTCTCTCTCTCTATCTATCTCCCTCTCTTGTTTCTCTCTGACCCAGCTGTAGCTGTATATGTATTCTCTCCCTCCTGTTGTTGTACATGCAACAGTATACAATGCAATTTATTTTTATTCTAAGGGGTCGAATTCACAAGATCTTTGAGTAGATCTTTAATCTGATTCCCACTCAATTTATGTTATTTGTGTTGTCATCTACTGATTTTCCTATGTCCATCTTTTTATATTTGTTATACATGTATGCGTTTATTCGCAATTCTATGTGTCTGTTTTTTTTATATTGAGTGAATAAATTATTTGAATTTGAATTATTTGAATTTGAAAGCACTACACTTTACCTTCATGGTTCACATGATGGCTGTCCTGGTCATTGGTTTGCAGAAAAGGTCAAGGGCTAAATCTGCTATGATGTGAGGTGAAAATAATAGGCCACAACAGGGTAGCTAACCTACCCCTAATGATGATGATAGCAGGAATGGTATGTGAGACAGGCAGGATAGACTCATATCTCAGACCCCTGTCATTATGTCGTATCAATCAGTTGTTGATCTTTTAATTTTTTTCTTTAAAGACTATATCGCCATGATGGAATATAAATGTTTTAGAAGGTTTTATCTTTAAATAGCAAGAAGAATAACAGGAACACTAAAAACAGGAACAACAACAAAAACAACAAAATACATGTACATTGATTAAAAGGGCAATTTCAAATGAAAGACATGTACATGTAGATAACTTATTGTATGAACATACATGAAGATATTTAAACGATTATGTGTTTATTATGTAAAAATCAGTAGATTGAAGTTAATCTTAGCATTATCCCCACTCAAATACTTTTATACCCACAACAAATTCAATTTACAGGTACAGGGTGTACATGTAGTCGTAGATGTTTTGGTAGGCATATTGGGCATTAGCCTAGTAGTTTGGTGCCTGAGCTAATCTATGGCCCAGGTAAGAAGTTTCTAGCTTACTCATCTAAATATTACTGCAGGATATTTATGTCATGATCAATAGTGAAAGAATTCAAACTCATTTTATCAGCAAAATAGATGAGGAAACCATTGATTCTGGAAGGGTAAATCAAGTTCATGATCAGAATTTGTGTTTTATAGCCACAGGATAGGCTAATCACAAAAACCAAAAACCAACAAAAGAATTACCAATTGTTAAAAGTGCTCATACTACCCCAAATCATCAGTCCCCTCATTAGGAATAAACTGAATTCAAATGGCTTCTATTTGTAGGCTTACAAGTTTTATTACTTTTTATGTTAATGTTTTTTTTATTACTAATAATGATAACGGCCTTTCCTCATACTATTAACATTATGGATTGATATGAAAAGACAAAACAAATTAGTGAGGCATATATTTCATTCCTGTAATAATAAAAAAGATGTTACTAGTGAAGTCCTTAGGCTTAGCTTAGTCCATTGATATGTCTCTTACTTTGCTTATGAAGATTTCAGATATATATACAAATGCAGTACATTCATACGGGAGGGATGCCTACAAAAGTCATTGTAATCTGATTTTAGGATTAACATTTGTTCTCTACTATCAGTATAAAGTTGATTCAATCAAGAAGTTTTAAGAGATGGAGTCCTATCTAGCTCATTCCCTTGGTACCATCTTCGATGCCGCCAGGAGAAAATATGTCAGGCATGTGCCTAACTGGACCTTCCTTGCAGATACGTAGACAAAAGATTCCTGCCTAGCTGCAAACTATCGGGCCACTTTAAAAGGGAAATATGCTTTTGTAATGCTAATAACTTTTCGCTACCACTCGTCTGATAATACGAGCACTAGGCCTACACAGTGCTTATCTTTTACAGGAGGCAAGCGAAAGAAATTGGAGCAAAATTTCCTGAAATATTAATCAAAATTACTCGACTGGGCATGTGTGGGCACTAATCTGACATACATGTATAACATCACAAAGAGCTGTATACGGACAAATTCACTTTTTATTTTCGTGAGCCGCAAGTAATCGGAAAAGTGTCAAATTGTAGGTTTTAGGACTGTACATTTTTACTATTTTTCACAAATTAAAGCTGCTATCATACAATGTAAGAAAATTTCTTGACACAATTAGGCTTTAGTATTCATATTTTATCATCTGTTAGATTTTCCCCTTGTTAGTTCAAATAAAAAGTGAAATATTAAGGATATTTCTTTATGACAATAATCACTACTGAAGCTTTCCAATGATGTTGGCGGCATCGAAGATAACATCAAAGGTAACAGCACACCAGTAGATTCTATTTTGCAACCATAGAAAACGGCAGCTGCCTGGAATAATTTGTTGCCAGTTGGGTCTCCAGCTCTTAAAACTCCTTGATCAATACAGCCCCTGGAACTCCTGTGTAATACAACATTTGACCTTATGATATGTAAGCAAGTGCTCTTTACATTCCTTTGTTGTCAACAAGGCAACAATTATTATTCAAAAAGCATCCCATGTTTCTAATAGAGACATGTACAGTGTGTACATCTCCTGCTATGCATTATTTTACTAGTTCATGGCATTAAAATATTCGTTTTTGAGGGTGACTAAAAGATTTGTGGTAATCCTTGTGCGGATCACTTGTGATGTGTAGTTGTAAAGTCATGGATTAACAATGCAGACTACAATCTGCATACCCCCACTCATTCATTCTATACTCCTTCAGTAGAGATTGCAATACGCCTCTTCTGATTTCAACTTCAAGGCAATCTACCATTTCATTGCACAACATATATATCTTAGTCACCGCTGCCCCTGGCCTGCCTCTGGCCTGCCAATGATATGCCTTTTCAATAAATGAAGGGATATGAATTTCGTTCCCTAGATCTCTTTTGCAGATGGTGGGCATATGCTCCCTCCACAAGGTTTCCTATTCACATTTGAAGATGATGCTACATGTATCTACATTACAGTTATTTATGATTTTCTCTGCAGCTTACACATGTACCCGACTACATTTAAGTGAGATAAATGAGTCATCTTTAATATGTTTAGCATATTAAGTCTTACCACAAGGTCAATTTTTATATACATGTACATAATTCGACAAGGAGAAATCAAATGTAAATTTCTTGATGGGAAATATTGATTAGAAATAATTATTGCTGTATTTGTAGGCCCACTTACGATTTTATGATGCATGGGACGCTTTAACTTTAAATTAAGACAGCACTTCATTTGCTAGCTTACAGCTTGTAATGATGATAACATGTATGATTTCAATTAGTCAAACAACTCAATGAATGTTAAGTTTGAACACAAACTAACTGCAACTGTTACACATGTATGGGACTGCTGTGCTTGTGCTGCACACAGGCGCATATTGTAGCAGAATGTAAAAGCCTTGACCGAGATGTTTGTTCTGCAGCACACACACACACACCAGCAATGCAAACCATCTCTTGCCCCCTAAAGACCCCGATGACCATACATAGCTTGGCTGATTCTCTGCAGGGAGGGGGTTGCTTCAGGTCATCCCTGCTGCTTTAAAGGGGTTAAACTACTGTTCTCAATCAGTAACATTGTAAATATAATATGCACTGTAGCCTATATGTAAAACATATTGTTTTAGACAGAGATTCTTGTAAGCCTATATTTTCTTTTCAAAGAAATAGAAATATTTATGTTCACACAAAACCAATCAGGCCTATTCATCAAATAGTGTTACCTCCATGTATATTCAGACAAAGAGAAAGTAAAACAAACCTTGAAAGGAAGGAATGTACAATGTAAGTAGCTTAGATTTTGTTGAAAATGGAGAAAACAAAACCAAATATGTTGTGAATATACATGTACACTGTAAAGGATTTTTAAAATGTAAGAATAACGATCACAGGACTTCCTTTTTCTTACCAGTAGGAACTTCGCAAGAGAAATTGTAGATTTTTCAAATGAAGTTGATATTCAGCTGACTAGGTCACATGTTGATCATGAGGTGGGATATTTGTGTTACAACACATTGCCACTAATGCCAGCTAAACATTACAAAATGACATAGATATGGATCATTCTTCATAGAGAAACAATCTCACATTACAATTATTTGCTAGGTAACTTCCCACCTGATACATCATGTGACTGATGGCCCATTTCTATTTCAAGACCTATCTCTTTTATAAGATACAGTACATGTACACGTATGATCTTAAAATCTAAACTGTGCGATTGCTGTTTGTGTAGCAATGCTGTGGGCAATAACTTTTTAAAGAGAATGGAGCTTTGACAATTGAAAATCAGGTTTGTACCTTTTTAGATAAACCTTGGTTATCGTAGAATGAATAAAGCTAACATTTCTCCTTTTTTTTACAAGTTCCTTTGCAACAAATCCTTAGTAGTTTCAAATGTGAATACCGTAATTAACGTTGTATAAACCGCCCTCGTGTATAAACCGCACCCCCTTTTTCGCCCTTTAAAAAAAAAAAAAAAAAAAAAAAAACATTTTTTTTTTTTTTTTTTTTGCCGATATTTTTTTTGTGTGTGTAAGATCATTGATGTAAATTAAAAAAAACAGTAGAGGACCTAGGATAGGAACTAGTGGTACACTATGTAATAGAAGAAAAATTGGAGGAATTATTATTATAAACTACATATTGAGATCTATCACAAAGATTAATTTCAAACCAAGATAACAGACAAATTTGAGTGTTGTTTTAGTTTCCGAGTGGTGAGTCAACTCACCGATTACTGAGCAGGGAGACATTGCCAGGCATAGCGCCATAAATCGAAACTTAAAAAAAAAAAAAAAAAAACATTTTTTTTTTTTTTTGGGTGTACCGTGTATAAACCGCACCCCCCGACTTTGAATTTTTTTCGGCGGCAAAAAGGTGCGGTTTATACACCGTTAATTACGGTAGTATGAATGCTGTATTAAGAGATCAGAATTCCCCAAATTGTATATTATCTAATTCTTAAAGAACATTTAATTATTACATTGTATGTCTGAAGGGATTGCAGGTGCTAATATGTCAACATTAGAAATTATTACAAATGTATTTGGAATGCGACAAGTACCTGTATTCTCTGTACATAATTCCTTATTGTGAATGTATCAGCTGAAGTGCTATACCGGTATATATTCTGCTTTTTTTACAAAAGCATTCTTTCTATTTATATTTGCCAATTTCTCTGTGCAATTAATCATCTCTCAGCTCCCCTCTCTACATGCACGTGTTAGTGATTACTGTAATAAGCAAACTCTGATTTGTATTTGCCTTTCAGTAAAGGTTAATCTCTATGATGAATTGAACACAAGCCTTTTATTAACCGGGCGCCGGGCGATTTTTACCCTACGGTCCCTGACTTTTGGCGCCCGGTAGGACGGGGAAAATGAGTACCGGGCGCCGGTCCATTTTTATTTTTGGCGCCCGGTCTGGGAGAATTAACATTTTCTGTTTCATAAACTTCCACATGTCTAGCACTAAATGTTCACAAATGTGACAAAAACTTACTTGATACGAGTTAAACGTGGACTGAATGAACCCTAACAAATCATTATATAATGAGAATCCTAATTAAAATCGCCCAGAATCAATTGCAGCACTAATACGAGCGGCCGCTATCGCCTACTCCTAGCGGAGTACGAAGCACACAATACAGGGGATGTACACCACTCAAAGACGAGCGCATTTCCCCAGGCCATGCATACACACAAATGACAACAGTGCTGTACTGCACTACACACACAGTGTCAGTACAAGAAAGTCTCGATGTAACTTCCAAAACTGATCCATCCCAAAAGCCAAATTTTGCTGTCAAAAATGCGGAATCGGAGCCATATTTCCAAAGCTCACGGGGGTTTAGCCCAGTTTTAAGAAACAGTTTCATCAAAATAGCGCTAAAAATCAAGAAATCAGCGATTTTGTTGCCAGTTTTTTTGCCTATCGCATGCCCTTCAGATGTAATGGTATCTTCAAAAAGCCAAATGAAAAACAGAACACCGGACCTGCTGATGCATTGACTTTATGTACAAATTTGATTGCAACTCCAGACTTGCCTTGATTCAGCGGCCCTCGTACTCATTGACTAAAATTCTGTGATGTTTTAAATATGGATTTTTCTGATAAAATAGGTAAATATATTTAACAAATCTTTTTTTTTTTTTTTTTTTTTTTTTTTTTTTTAATTTTTATTATTTGTTTTAATTTTTTTTTAAGTGACAGGTCTAAATAACAAACACGTTAAACAGGCAAAATCTGTTTTTTCACCTAAAATATGCTTTTTCAAGCTGAATAATATGTTTTTTGAAAGTGACAGGTTGGCAGCTCTGCATTGTCATTATACATGTAGATGGTTTTTCTTAAGTATTTTTTTTATAAAAATAATTTAATTCCCCCCTTCCTAACATTTTTCAATTTTTGACATTTAACGGCATGAAAATAGTATTAAACATGAACTACAACAACTACATATGACAGATTTATCCAAGGTATGAGTGATTTAATATTAGAGTGCTCAAAATGTAAACTAGAAATTAAACTACCGTATGTATAAATAAAAGGTAACGTTTAACAAATAATTTAAAAGAATACATATTTTCATCAATTTTGGAAACGGCTCCTGGTCCTGGAAAACGGCTCCCGGTTCTCTAAAAAAAATTAAGGACCGGGAGCCGCTTTTTCAGATATTTGGCTCCCGGTCTGCTTTGACTTAATAAAAGGCTTGATTGAACAGATCTGTGAAACCTGCTATTATGTATTGACATTCATGAACCAAGCTACATGTACATTATAGGCAAGCCTTCATGGTGCTCTCTTGATTTTTTTAAAAATGAATTTCAGGTACTCCATTAATTATGTGGGTGAGGATTGTTACATGTTTGAGCATTATAACAATGTAGCCTACATGTAGCTATGAAATTGTCAATAGAGCATACATTTCTGTAAATGTATTTCTGTAACGGACATACATGTAGTTACATGTAGGTGTTTTTTCTAGGATACATTTTTTAAAGTCTAAATGGTACCTGTAAGGTGCTCTCTGCAGCTGATATTTCTTCTCGATAAGATTATATTACTTTGCTCTTACTACCATTGTGGCTGTTTTGTTATATTATGTTTATTTTCATAAGATTTAATATCAGTAGAAAGATGGTGATTAAATTTTAGGGTGACCTTTTATTTCTTCAGTGTTTATGAGATGACTTTTGATGAGAGTTTGTATGGGAGATTGACAATCTTTGAGGGGATCATAAAAATGGTTTGTTATACTTGTAGATTGAAAGATTGAGGAGTACAGATGCACAATGCACATGTCCATAATGCTCAAATTTGAATTGATTTGTTTAAGATTGTGTGTTTGAAGAAAAAAAATGAGAGAGAATGTGTGGGTTTAACTCACTGTGCTATCCTTCAACAGGAAGGAAATTATATTTTTTAGCTTTCACAAAAGGCTTATTTACATTGTATAAATGATTGAATTAATAGAATTTTTGTTTGCCTTTGTTTTTCACAAGCTGTCTGAAACACACCATAGATTTTAGTTACTCAGTATATGATATGAATTGCATTCCAAAGCTGGTACAACAAATAACAGCTAACATTTATTTTCTTCTTGCACAGTATGCTTGAGCCTGAGGATCATTAGAAAAGGCCTTGTATTTGGCTAATGTCGTAATGATTTGATGAGCTACCATTTGTGAATGGATAATCATTTTACTAGAATCACAGTGAGGGGGGAAAATGTTTTATCTGATCAAAATTATTTCTAGTTAAACTCACTTTGTTCATTTTGTGAAGGTTGACATTAAATATAGGCTACAGTATATCATGGCAAAAGGTTAGCAATATGTTCCTCATATGAATGCTTACTTTTAACATGAGCGATTGTGTAGAAAGGTAATTTAGACTGTTATGATACAATATAATTTACCCACTACTCACTATGTTCTACATGTAGAATAGTTTAACATTAGTAGTTATTTCTTTCTCAGAGGTTTTCTTCAAGGGACTTGCAGAAGTCCACAAGTGCAGAATCTTCTTTGACATTGTCTTTTAATAGATTGAAGGGAATTATACCAGCCTATATATGTTACCAGTCTAGACCATAGGATGTTTGCTAACCACACCCATTCCTTCTATCCATACTCTACAGGTGTGCAGATAGACTGGTCAGACCACATGGTGTGGTGGGAGCAGAAGAAGATATGGTTGCACAAGACCAGATTGACCCTCAATAACTATCGTGTCCAAGCTGGTACCAAGCTTCACTTCACCCCCTGCCATAAGACCCTCAGACTACAGCTACCTGATATGCAACTCATTGACCGCAGGGTCGACTTCTCCAAGAATGTCGTCTTTGCTGTCCAAGAAGTATGCAATGAGTTAGGTAAGAAATACATTTAGAATCCTTATATATAATATTTTGCATGCTTATTATATGGCAAAACTCTTCTCATAAATTTTCTAGTATTTATAAAGAAAATTGTGCAAGACATACATGAAATTAAGAAGATAATTAGGATAATGTTCATTTCACTTTCTGGCATAGTTGTAAAAGTGATGTTCCTTACATGTAGGCCCAATTGAAATTGAATCTTTTTTATAACATTAATTGACACAGGTGTCAATCATGCTGAAGAACTGTCAATGCTTCGCAAACCAGACAAGGGTTCCAAGCAAAATGGAAAGTCCACTGGAACACCAGGACGTAAGAAGAAACAGCGTGGAGACCGTGATTCAATGGCATCTAGCAACAGCAATGAAGCAGCATCAATAGGAAGCCTGGATGGTATCGGACCTGCAACCCCAACAAGGAAACCTTCTCCAGGAAACTACAGGACACCAGGACAGAATGGGAATCCTGGCTACAGCTCTGGATCTAACTACTCAGGAAGCATTGAGAACTTGAATACATCGCTGGTCAACAGTCCGCAGAGGCCAAGTAGGGAGGCGTTTGACGGTCTCATCAGACCTACATCTTACAGAGATAAGGCTTCTATGAATGCAGGGTGAGTAGCTCAGTGAAAGTTTGGATGATAGACTAGGGGTCTTTATCAAGTCTTTGTTGACCTATAACTTCTTGTATTGAAATTCATGTCATGTTTCACGACGTAGGTATGTCATGACATAAACATTTATGAAAACAAAAGTCTGTGATGTCAATACATGTGCACAGAAGCTTTATATAAACGAAACTGTGAGACTCCCTGAAACATTAAATCACAGAACACATGACTGAAGCCCTGTGAAACAGTTGAAGAATGCAGGAGACCTTACATACAGACAAGCAATGGCACTTTTCATCCTGGCTTCTATAACAGTTCGACTTACAGCCTTCGGAAAGAATCATGCATAAGAGCTCCATAGTCCTTTCATCTGTCAACCAGGAACAAAAGCTTATAAAGCCGCTGAAAGATTTGACAAAATTTTGGCAGTGACGCCCAGCATTTGAAATATAGGAACGGGTTAATCTAGAGGTCAATCCCCCTGTATTACAGTCTCAGTTCAAGTTCATTGCATGAATGTTGTTCTGTTTGTTTTGGCCTTCACTTTCAGTGGATGTCTATAGAGACTTCTACTGTTACATTTGGTTTGAATTTGGATAGTGCTGAGTTACAGTCATTGCAGTCAGCCCATATTGAGTTGGGAGTACGAATCTGAAGAAGGTGTTGAGAAGAATTCATTATGAATCCTGAGAATGGATGCTTGGCTGAACTTAAACACATGTTGCTCATAAATCAAGATTGGGAGATTGGGATTCAAGAGAATGGATTGTATTCAAAGGTTTATAAGTAAAGAATAGAATGGAGATAAAAGATGAAAACGCTAATAGAATATTCAATAGAATATATACTCAAAAGGATAACCCGAGATTAAGGAAAAAAGTTTTTAACAAAGGAAATAGTGAAACAGATTATATACCATTGAATTCTGATAGGCCTACATATTTTCAGAGATGATAACCTCTAAAAAGAAATTAAAAAGATAGATTATATAGATTATACTAAGCTTAGGCCTACATCTAGTAAAACAAGAAAAGCAAATGATGGAACATGGAAGGAAAAAAAAGCATTTTACAAATCTTTTTTTCATCTAGACATTATTGGTTTGATCTTGATCAGGATTGAGTACGGAGTATATTTGCCTACCGTACATTAACTTGTCTCTACAGCTCATAGTGTGCTCGCTGCAACTGCCAATAACTCTCACAACATACATCCCACAAGTCTACTCAGATTTCACATACCATATCGTAATGCTATTATGTTTGTTTGTGTGGAGAGAATGGGAGTTGGTGTTTGAACTGGAGCTTGAAATCCAGTGAGATCTGAACAGGATAGTCCCAAGGCTTGCCTTGTCTAGGGAGATGATCCAGGGAAGGTTACACCATGCAAATCATCCTCAAGTCCTCCACTATCTTGAAGTAACACCTGGAATGTTATAATGTTTCACAACATTTCTGAACATGACTAGATCATGAACCTTATCACCATGTATGAACAGAAGAATGGCTGGGGATGATAAGAGGATAGCTACTTCTTGATCGCATACCGCTCAAACCTCAAGCTTTTGCTTTTATGGAGCTATCACAAATTTTGCGAGTGGTTGAGATTCTTTCTACTGCTTCGAAAACGAACATCATCGCGGCATAAATAATGAGGGATTTCCTCTTTAGAAAATATGATATGAGAAACAATTATAATGAGCTCAAAGTCGCAGAGAAGTTAAAATCAGATTTATGCAGGGAATTCGTATCTGAGACCGACAAAGTGAGTTGTAACCAAAGCCAGACATACCGTAATTATAGTTGATTATCAAATGGTTTGCTCATGATTTCAACATTGTGCTCAATAAAATAAAGTTACTCTTTAAAGTGACTCGGTAACATTGCCTCAGATTCTGAAACAAAATCCTGGATTTAAATCATGCTGTAATGATAATTATAAACCTTTAGGTCAGTCAGGAATCACATGACTTTTACAAGCCGATCGCCTGTCTGATTATCAAGATATTTTTATAATTGGAAATCAAAATTTCATTTTTTTGTTTTCCTAACGGGTTTTAATAACACTACAGTCTATTGGGGAAAATAAGTATGGTAAAACCGGTCACTCTAAGATTTTAACTTTTTTGAGGCACTTCATGATCATTTTGAATTTTTTTAGGGCTTCAATATTACACCATATCACAGACACTGATAACACGTAGGGCCATGCATCTCAGATTTAACATTGTTAAACGATGCCTGTAAGATGCCTTCCATTTTCAACATTGAACGAAGCCCTGTGAGACAATGTACTGACTGTAGAAGAAAAGCTTGTCTTCATGATATTATAGAGACATTGTGTGTTGAAGGTTTGGATCTCTACCAGATGCTCTTTTGGCATTGGGATGTTGAGAAATGATGGAGCCATCGTAAGCAGACACTCCTATATACAATGGCGACCTTTTATGACATCCAATAGATGATTATTGCTAGTAGTGGCTGGAAGTTGAAGTACATGTGGGTCAGAGACTAAAGATGTCTGCGAAAACAGACCAATTTGGCCAAGTTTATTTCCTGTAGAAAGGATGTAAACAATAGAAAATCTAATTTTGACAGATGCATACCTACTGCATTTCGCTTTATGGTTTGTAAAATTCCCATGAAATTTTGTAAACAGCATCTCAAAACTTGTTTCTGACAGTTGCATCTGAAATCCATTTGGCTCAATAGTACATTAGTTCTGTCTGGAAGTCTTGATATGGTGACTCGAGATGTGACCTCGCTAGGTGATTACTGCAAAGCGATTGGTTATGTTTATCTGCCCATAGGCTTACCCTCCAGTCTTTTAATTGATATGCATCTTAAGGACCTATTTTGCCTGTGGTACATAAACAGTCTGCCAATTTGAGATGGGATTCGGGAGTGGCTGGTTTGAGAGAGAGTGAGTCATTTTACAATAGTATTGAGAGAGAAAGAGAGAGAGAGAGACAGAGAGAGAGAGAGGGAGAGAGAGAGAGAGAGGGGCAGAGAGAGAGAGAGTTATTCAGTAGAATGGGCAGTAACTGACCTGGGACTGAGCATATGCCACACTACCCTTATCTTCTAAATTGTAGCTCATTCACAGTAACCAAATTATAATGTTTTCATGCAAAGAATAGGGTTTAGAGTAGATAATGATGTTATACATTTTTTTAGGGAGGGAGTAGCAGCATTGTTCAATGTTCATTCATTAAAAAAATTATTTTATTGTATGAAGCACAACAAAAAGCTAAGTTAAAAGCACAACAACTAATTTCTTTTGTGGGGTGGAGGGGGGGGGGGGGGTAAGGGGTTACTGTCCAGTTTTCTTGAAAGCTTGAATGTGTCACTTCATTGAAGTCCATTTCATCCTAGATTCCTCTCATACAATGTATGATGTCCCTGATCACTAGACCATGTCCTATTTCATGGGTCAGTGGTCAGGAGACTCCTTCCATTTTCACCCCGTTCATTTTTTCTTCTTAAATAGAGTGAGATCCCATTACATGTTCTCAATTTTTTTTCTTCATCTGTATAACTGAGGCCTTGAAAAATAATGGGATTTGGATGATCACTAGTTCCAGTGATGCATCCCTCTACCATTAGATTGATATGTGATTTAAAAGTTATTGAGTTGAGTATAAGCTGAGTGTAATTGCAATGATAATGAATATAAAGAGGAGATGAGATACAATGTAGAATCTCACGAAACACTTAGCTTCTGAAAACACGTACATATGTCTATGAAATATATAAGATAAATAGCCTGCTTCAGTATACTTCAGAGAAATTTTTAAACTTGGAATATGTCTATAGTTGGGCAAACTGAAGTAAAATTTTAATAAAAAACATTCTTGGAATACATAGCTCCTAAAGCTAGTAGTGTAAGTATAATGTTCTTTTAGTTGCTAATAATCATATTGTTCATACATGCAAAGCATCACATGGGGTATATGACAACTTGACAAGATATCTGTATGAAACCAAAGTATCTCAGTTTGACCAAATAACTAATTATGCTGAATATTCAAATAACCACAGGAGCATAATTTCTTGAAATTGTATTTCATTATCATATAAGGTCTACATAAATCACAAACCACCCATCACTGCATAGTCACTTGGAGATCGATGGGGGGGGGGGGGGGGGGGGGGGGCAGTGACTGACCACTCCTCTTTGGAAAATGGGATCTGTAGTAATTCATGCAATCTAGGAATGAGATATCACTTGACATTGTCTAAAAGTTGAAGCCTTTCTTTTGCAGACATCTAATACCATGGCAGATGTCTGTGTTTAGATACCTAGCTAGCGATATGTTATTGGTAATGGGCCTCTCCTTTCTGGTAGATAATTCTAATCACTCTCCTCGTGAAAGAAAAGATAAGCAGAAATGCCAATCTTCACCTGAATATACCGGTAGTCTTTCTACAAGACAAGGAACTCTCTGATCAGAAATGGGGAACATGAATAATGATGTAGGCATATATACTCAAGAAATTACACATGAAGTCTTTCTGCTGACAAGTGAATTGTGTATATAAAGTGAACCATCTTTCATTTCATGAATGACGTTTGTTGTATTGCTTGCAAAGGAATCCGAAACGAATTAATTCTTTTATACCACATTTTGTGGGGAAAATGCAATAATTTTTTCATCGAGTTAGTGGGTATGTGGTGTAGATCCAACACCTTTACTAATACTTTGGATGAGGGCAATGATTTTGATTGTGTTAAGTCAATCTGTGCTGTCTGTCTGTATGCAATGTAATAATGCTTTAAAAACAAGTCAGCATTACACCACTCCCAAAGAAATGTATTCCATCCATAGACTAAGACTAGACAGTTATGTTGTTGATATATATACACAACATTATAACTATTATGTTATCATTGATGCGTGATATGACCTACAAGGTATGCGAGAAACCACAAAACATACACTGTACATGTAAGCATACTAACATACTATACTGTTACTGTCATAAATCACTCCTGTTATATTCTACATGTACATTTGTCTCAGTTTAGAAGGCAACCCTTTGAACGTTTGAACTTGGTAGACATCCCATCTCCAGGGGTTCTGTGAATGTAGTAAGGTCCTCTTCTTGCCGTGTGGAGAAGAAGAAAAAGAAGACAAAAACAAAACATGTCATCATTATCTGATAGCAGGATGCTGTTCAGGATGCCAGAAATTGTTACTGAGTTGATTGAATGTGAATGAAATGATGAAATTACTTCCTTAATTGCTTTTTTCCCCTTCTTTTTCAAGTGGTGTATTCCCTGTGCAATAGAGTGGGAGGAGGAAGAATAGGAGTGAGATGGGGGATGAAATTATCCTACACGTCTGGAACTCAGCCAATAAATTAAACTCTGACCCAGTTTCATAAATGTGCAGGTCAAAATGATGAGTTGTTGAAAAATTGGATTTTAATCTTTAGGCCATGTGAATGCATTCCCCTTGGCAGTTTATTATTGAAAGAGGATTTATTACTAATGAAAGTCATAAATTAATCTCTGGAGGATCAAAGTTTTATTGAGGCTCACATCTATGGCCAGAACCGTCTTTATGATTAGATTCCAATAAAATTCAGTAATATTATTAAAAACATTATTAAAACATGTCCTGTCTAGTAGTGTGTAGTGGAATATAGAGGGGAAAACAACACCAACATGTAGGGCCTATATACATGGCCTATAGTTTAGTTTATTGTGTGGAAATCAGCATATCTGATATACTTTTATGTATTTTCTTGCAGGTGACTTCACGCATACGAGAGAAGTACATGTATATGCCCCCCCCCCCCCCTCTATTTCCTGGGGCTGTTCACTCAACATCAAAAGATACACTCCTGGCTGTTTCTGAAAGCATTTATTCCATGGACCGCAAAAATGTAAAATTAAGACTTAAGAGTAGACCTTGTGTGACAAGATCCACAATATGACAAAATAGGGATGTTTTTTAATACACATGATCTTTGATAAAATAAACATGGAGGAATGCTTCTAAGTATATCCCTAACCCTCGTATTAGCCTCCTTTGATGCAAACAATGAGTTCTTTTGCCAATTACCTTTTTTGCAAAAATTAGTATGTTATAGATTAAACGCTGCCAGATACTTTCACTCCTTCCCCCTTTCCCCCTCTTGTAATGTCATCTCTATCCTTACTGTCATCTTCCTTCGTGTGTTGATGAATTATGAGAACAGATTGAACTCTTGTCTCCCTTGCTGATACTAACAGTTGAGCTTGATAGCACTTTACACTGGTTACCTCTCTTATCCAATCAAATATGAAATAGAGGCAGATAAGTCACTTGCTTACAAATTCAAATGCCAAAAGTCTTGGTACGTGAGATTAATAGTCCAGACCAACTTGTGTTGTCTGAGACACTGGGGCTACTGTGGTTAAAGCTAAGACCTACTTAAAGTCTAGTTATCTTTAAAATTAGATCTACAAATCTTAAAATCAAATGATACATGCAATTTGAATTTTTGAGGGCTCATTCTATTTTAAAGATAAGCTATTGAAAAGTTTGGATTTCATTAAATTCATCATTGTCTAATCAACATGAATGTAACTATGTTTAGAACAGGTTTTCTATATCATTGTTTGATATTTGTAATGAAAGAGAAATGCTATATTGGTCACATACACACAAAACAAAAGACTGTAAGGTTACTTTGATCAACACTGTGATGTCTGACCATACACATGTTAAGGTCTATGTGTAGTTCTCCATACAATGATCCTCCCCAACTCTAATTAAAGAGTACATATACCATTTTTTATGATACCTATTACTTTCTATTCTAATTTATGTTAATGAAATGAGGAAATATGTAGAGATGATAACAGGATTTACACTTCACAATATTGGCTTGATAAACAGTCGACTAAATCTTATTGAATATTTCCTGATAGTGACATCTTATCAATTAAACTTTGACCTCTATCCTTAAAGACAATTACAAGCCTATTAACTGGTTAATTGGACAACTAGAAGACACTATTGGCTATTAAATAGATAGTAATTTATATGCTGGTAGTAAAACAATGTTCCTGCTGGTATTAAAGACATAGGGTCATAGTCATACAGAGAGGAAATTGATGATTAGGGTAGAGATCTGAGCTGATGTATGTGCTTAACTGTTACTTTGTTTCGCATACATGTATAGTTATATGTAGGCCTATATACAATAGAAAGCCTTTATTTTGAGTCCAAGAATCCATAAATGCATAGATTTGTGTAAACAAAAAAAACACATTAAGAATATACATGTAGTGCTTTTTTCCTACCTTTACATCATTATGATTGGAATGCATTTGGTTGTTGATACTATCTTTCATGCCTAGCTGAGTCTATCTAATTAAGTAGCTGTCTATTTATTGACTTAACTTCATTTGCACTTCATCATATGAAAACCTACTCCCAGAGAAGGGTTAGTTTTTTCCCTGTTTGAGTAATGATGCAGAAAATTGATTGTAACAGTGGCCTGACAAGGTCATTTGATCATGTGACCCATGCTTCAGCTTGCGTCTGGCAGGATGATATGATGATAACTGATGTTTGATGAGATATACAACCTGCAATGTCAAATATGTTTTAAGGTAAACTTGTGTCACTCAAAATGTTCACCTGATTCACCTGAAGGGATTGGCATGAGAAGGAAAACAGTGCGAACAACACAGAATTGATATATCAAAAGATAATTAAACAGTGTAATGTGGACAGAAAAACAGGAAGGGTGGTTGTTTGTGTACATGGAGATAGTGACGTTTTTGTGTGTTTACTGACCACACAAATGAAAACAATAGAACTGGTGAATAGAAAGAAATCCCATAATTATATTAAAACTGAAATGAATAATACAGTGTATCTAAGGAAGTTATGCAAACCACATGATGGTGTAGGCTGACATCACAGTGACATCACAGTGACATCACAACTGCTTCCTGTTGGGCTGTAATGACACTCCCACTCCCTTGGATCTTGTTTTTATTGATGTTTAGAAAGTGGCAGTGTGCATCCGGTTCAAATTCTTGGTGTCTGCATCATTTTGCTATAAACAGCAGTGGTTTCCATAGTAAGTGTACTGACTTGACTGTGTACATGTATGGTGTGTGGGTGGGTTGATGACATCATGCATTGCTTCAATACTAGTCATATAGTGCGTTGTTTGAAAAGAGAAATGAAAGTATTACTTTGGACCGACCAGGTTGAAAGACAAACATGACAAGTTGGCTACAGGCAACATGAGTACATTTTCTCTGAAAAATAAACAAACTTGAAAATATTAGACTTTTTTGGAGTATATTCAACCATGGTCCTATAGCACCTCCAAATGCGGTATGTGTTTGTTAGCTAGTATAGTGAGACCAGCTGATGTGGAAGTTTGTCAGACCTTGGTTAGACCCATACAATCACATTCCTGTATGGTTTTGAATCCTTACCACAAGCTTTAGAATGGAGATTAATTTTGAAGAGAAATAAAAAGAGGGGATTGTGTTGTTTAGGAAGGTGGGTAAAGCTTGATGACCACAAATTAGTGAAAACACAATATAAATAATACCACACCACAAACCATCATAATACTACACAACCAAGCTGTATTGATATACCTAGTCAATAAGGAAGAGCAAGAGCAAAATCTATTTAAATTAAACTGGAGTGGAAATAAAGTTTGAAAGGTTAATATATTCTGTTTGGTGACATTAGTTTTGGTTTGTTTTGCTTATTTCCTTCCTGCTGCATGCCATTGTATCCAGGTGAAATACACATCTCAATGGGACACCAGTGGAATGTCACAATGCATTATTTATAGTGCCTGTAAACTCAATGATTGTCAACCTAACGTGTTTGCATTTGTTATTTTGTGGTTGGATAACAAAAGAGGATATTTTGAGTCAGCATTTGAATCGCCTGTTTCATAGACCTACTAGAGATGGTTGTTTCTTTGACTTTTGTCAAATTAAGTAAAGACAGCTTCTATTTTTTGATTCTCATTGTCTAATTAGAGGAGTTATGAGATTTTAGAATAAATTACATATTGTGGATTCTGCTTCTGACCAAACATATTTTAGTAAATGAGAAAGAAACGACACACACAAACAAATTTGCAGTTTCGACATAATCATGTTCTATTATCTTTACAGTAAATTTTACTCTCTGACAGCTAAACATTGAAAACTCAATGAAAATAACAAATAATGAAAAATGAATGAGGCCTCCTTGACGATACGATTTTGAAATGAAAAGAATAATTCTTTTTCATGACATAATGTATACAGTGTACTTTCTAAATTGCTATTAAATGAGAAAATATTGAACTTTGAAGATTTGTTAGGATATGCCAATGATTATATTGGGGTTTGCGAAAGAGGGAATACTTCTATCATTATTTTTGCCTAGTTAATTTCATGGTGGTAGAAATTTCAATTCAAACATTGATTTTTGCAAGTTTGTGTATAGCATTATCCTTGACAAGTGAGAATGATGGATCCAAACTAGATGGACACAGGGTCCATGGTTTTATGGTATAGATGAGGCACTCTGTACATGGTAGCAAGCTGTACAGGTGTATAAACAAACACAATGGAAGGATAGAAACTGATTCACATGTAGTACTCTTTGATTGTAGCCCGTTATATATAACCATTGTTCTTGTACCTTGGTATGGAACCTTGAACACCAAATATGTCTATTTTTAACTGAACCAAATCGTAAAGGTACCGGTACATGTGAGTTTCTGGCAATGATGGTACTAATACCAATGTAATAACTCCTTGCTAATACTAGCACAGTCAATGAATGCAGGGGATTATACAAACAGTTTCTCCAATAGGGTTATATGCTTTGTAATCATTTAGACCAATGGGGACAATATTTTATAAGGATTTAGAGATATATAAGACCCCGTTCTCACTCACTTCGTTGGAGCGCTCTGGAGCGCTCTAACTAAGACCCGCTCCTCAGGAGCGGTTCTTAGGTGAGTGAGAACGCTCAAAGTGGTCCAGGAAGCGGACTTCTGGACCGCTCCAGAAGTCCACCTTCCGAGGTGGTCTTGAGGAGCGGGTCTTATTAAGAGCGCTCCAATGCAGAGCGCTCTAACGTGCAATGTGAACGGAAAGCGTACTTTGAGCGGAAGTGAGCTAGTGACGTTGCGTGCGAAACATGTAGTACGGTACATACGGTTTGGATTCCGCGCGCGAAAAAATTGACCCGCCTACCTGAGCTGCCATAGCAACAAGACCACTTTGACTCGTGGAGCGGTTTGAGCCATAAAAACTGCTCGGAGTGTGAACGCTCGCAAACCGTTCCTCAAGACCCGTTCCTCTGGAGCGGTCTGGAGCGGTCTAACTTGGAGCGCTCTCAAAGTGAGTGAGAACGGGGTCTTAGAATCATCAAAACAAAATGAGGTAATTCATGTTTGAAATGAACTTGCCTTTGGCATGAAGAGTTGTGCAACTTGGTTTTTAAGAAATCAGAAGTGTAGACTTATGTTAGGGTTTGTGGGGTTACTTTTTATGCAAAATGCCTCAGGTCCCAAATGAATTAGAAAGTGTTTTCTACATGTAGGCCTACGTATTTGATTACAAACATTATATATCATAACTGAGATTGAGTTTCAATCTGTTGCTTGAAGTAATGGGGTTCAAAATGCTATTCTTAAATCTATCAGTGACAGTGTGTAAATTAAATAGATCTGAATGTACACAAAACATGTAGTAAGAAGAAAACATTTATTTCAAGTTGGCGCCCAAATGAGACATTGTTTTTCCCTTTGTTGCCCTTATACTAACATGAGAGTTGTGGTTAAGAATACTGTTTATGTTATCATGACCTTGCATTGTAGGCATGCATACAACTCCATTGTAATATTGCTTGTATAAAATTTGATCTGTTTGTGTTCTTCAATAACCTAGTGTGCTGTAGAGAGAACTTTAGTCAATACATCACACCATTGTATTGATAAAGATAACTGACCAAATAGGTCATATATGAAAACAACTAAATTGCACAAAATTAGATGTAATTACTCTTTCATTTACATTGTGGCTTGCATTGTCATTGGTCATATTTGCCCAAATAATTAACAAATATTGAAAGGAAGTATTTCAAAAACATAAATTAATAACCTATTAAAAGTGCTGTAGTGACTCTTTGTTATTTACAGATTTCTGACATTCTCTAAGGAAACAATGGATTTATTAGGAGCAATACATGTACCTGTATAGGTCTTCTTATTCATGTTGAAAACAATTTTTTTTTGCCATCAACACAAAGAACTGATCTTACTTTGTTTAAGCTGATGTTAGAAAATAGTGGTACCAGTTAAAGCAGGTTATACTTGCTCAGAATTGCCATATCCTGTTGAAGTATTGTTGTTTAAAAGCAGTGATTACAGCACCCGCCCTTCTTAAGAGTAATTACAGGGATATATTTCACTATTTGACCACAATTTATGATATAATGCCTCTAAATGGGGCTGAGGAATAGTTTCAATTTCAACATGTGTCAGATCGAGAGGATGAAAATAGGATAGGCTCCTATAATACGCCCAAAGAAAAAACCAAAGAGAATTGAAAAGAGAGGGTATAAGCAGGAAAGGAAGAGCAGAAACAAATTTCTTTCAGATAAGAAATAATTGTGATGTATTGATTTTTTGTTAATTATATGATACTACATGATACTAAGAGTGCTTATTATTTCAGTACAAAATACAGTTCTCTTTATTTCTAAACCAATCTCAAGAGGTTAATCCATGCATCCTTAGGAAAAGGAAAGGTAAAAAATATGTTAATTAATGATAGTGTAAGTTGTAATCCAGGCAGGCCTGCATGTAATAACAATTGAGTCTGTCAGTTTAGTTGGTTAATGATCAACATGCTACCTCTTAGGGAAGCAGACCATTAATTATCCACTTGAAATGAAGAAGAGGCTTTTATTTGCTCCCTCTTGGTTCAAATCCACTCTCATAGGCTACAAGCCTGAAATAAACCCATGAAATACTTCAAGGGTTATGGAGGAAGACAGATGGAAAAGATGAAGTGAAGTGAGTCAAAAATAATACATAAAACATTGACATGGTATGCTTGTACAAGAAGCATGAGAAGAAGGAGACAAACAGTTGTGAGCACTTCCTATAAAATAACTTTTTTTAAACTGTTGTTAATTGTTACATTAAACATTGACGTAATGTACTTGTTAAGGAAGGAAAAGGAGAAGAAGTCAGAGAAAAAGACACAATTTGTGCCTATATTCATTTAAAAAAAGGAGAAGAAAGAAATAATTGTAATTTCTATACATTCAGTGTAGAGATGTTATGGATTAATTTGCATGATGTATACTTCAAGCTCATTATTCATGCAGGGGCCTCCTCCCCTTGATCTTTCTTGACACAATAGGCCTACATCCATTACCAATTATCTTTGACACTCGTTTGTAGAAACCTACTGCTGAAACCAGCTTTTAGTGCTCTCATCTAATACAGTCTCTGCTTGTTCACAAAACCAATTAAAGCATCTTATGTAATTGCACATGTCCATAATAGTCTATTAGTATGACCAGCTTTTAATGAATGAACTGTTTACCATTAGGAGGTCTGTATACACACACACAATTTGCATACAAATTAAGTTCAAGGCAAATTTTATTAAATTTGTTAAGGCCAGTTAGCTAGAAGCTCAGATTTCCATACACAATTTGAGCTTGTTCAAAGTAGAATTAATAAGAAGTCCGTAAGTACACTGTAGGAAGCCTTCATGATTCTTTTTCTCTTCTTTCTCATGTGATGTTTTTTAATTGCTGTCAAACTTGAGGTGTTATGGATTAACCTGATGATACAAAGAATAAATATTTGTCAGGTCTTTATCACATTTACATCAAGTAATTTACAAAATATCCTATTGCATTAAATTTATGCGATCAGCTAGTTTGGGTGTTGATGAAAAATACTGGAGGCTACTGTTACTTCTGTTAGTGACAATAACTGCCATGAAAGATAGGAATGTTTTGTATTTACCAGTCTCAGAGATATTGAGAGACAGGAAGATGAGAGATGTGTTATTATCATCACAACACACGATATGAAAACATACAAACTTGATCTAGGCCGTCCCTGACATACCCTTGCTACTGTGTTGTAGAAGAAGACATTGATAGAGATAATTATGGGGCTAGCTAGCTGCCTGGGTGTTTTATCATGACTACTGGGATGCTTATTAAATACCTCATGTCCAGGATTCTTGTCCAGGATTCTTGTCATTCCATCATGTAGCTCTATCATCATCTCCCCACTCTCACAACTTCAACAGTACAACTATGTGACTGCTCCAACGCTGATGAATACACTACACGTAGGCTGATGTGCGGGGGAGGATGGATGGAGATATGTAGATTGGTAGCTAGAAAGACAGGTTTGGTACTCACACTCGTGGTGTAATTAAAGGGAGTTTTGTTCAAAGAAACAAACCTCCTTCTGGCCCCCCCTGTATTCCCATTATACTAGAATTTGACCATACTCTCATAATATTGATAACATTAATTAAAGTAAAATTTATGCACTTAAACTTCAACTATGGCCTCCAGCTTATACATAATGTATAAGGTCTTAAAGATACAATAAAATAGAAAAAAGGTTAGAAAACTTGAAACTTTTCATTTACTCTTCCCATATAAAGATGTAATATGTTTGGACAGTACATAGTTTATTGAAAAAGAAATAAACTATAAATAGGCCATATGAGCATCAATCTACTACGAAAGTATTATTTCCTGATATGATATCCTAATTGAAAAAAAATCATTGGTAGCGAAAGAAACATCCCTATATATAGTTGGGTGTATAGCATTCAAGTTTACTACAAAAGTATTATTTCCTTAAAAGGTATCCTAATCTAAAAAATCATTGGTAGCAAAAGAAACATCCCTATATATAGTTGGGTGTATAGCATTCAAGTTTTACTTAGGAGGGGCCAACAAAATACATCAGGATCCATCAACTTCACTTGACATTCTAAGAACTGTTTATTATAAACCATCTTTCCAGGAAGTTGAGTATTTGAAGCTCTCAGTTTCTATCCTACATCAGGATAATTGGCATGATATATCAAGCTGTATTTGCTCATGTTCTTATTCCCTTCACTTCACATTTCATGCTAGTTCCTACATTCTCCACTTTCCTTGTCATATTTTGTCAATATTTTGTCCTGTTTGGATCCAGCATTCCCGACATTTTAATGAAGGGACCCATCACCACACACACTGACCCAGTAATGCTTGAAGTCTCATCGCCGTCTCAATAAGAACCCTTAGGAAAAGGAGCTGCTTTGATTGATATTGATAGCAAGGATCATGAGTGATCTATTTTTGGTAGGCTCCAACGAGAATGAAGTGTGAAGAGAAATGGTAGAAGAGATGGACAAGTACTATGTAGGTCCAAACAACGCTGTAAGCAGATCCCTTTACATACAGCAATAGGCCCTCAGAGAATATATCAATATAAGGGTTTCAACAGATTCTTGCAACAGAATCACCCATTGCACCTTTTATATTATCTATACTTAAGTTTAACGAATTTTCATAAAAGAATGGGGCAGGTAACTCCACAGTGTTAAATGTTGAAATGAATTTACTTTCAAATTGTAAATTCAGTTGAGCAATCAGTGTTTCAGTCACAGACATCGATTTATATTACATATCATATTCTTAGCTTGATGGACATTAGCTGAATGTCAAACAAATGATTTCTACCTCTCGGCTGATCATGTGCACAATGTTATCAAATTGAAATTTGTAAGGCTGGAATAGAAATAATGCTGCATTGACTTAACCAAGAATATTACTACCTTGGGAAGGGAATGGATTCATTGTAGCTGTAATTTAATTTGAAAGTTTGGTTTACCTCAGGTGTAATATCTAAATTAGTTATTCTCTCTCTCTCTCTCTCTCTCTCTCTCTCTCTCTGTAATGTTATTAAATATTATGAAGTATGTTGGTTGTCCCAGGGTATGTGGCTTCTAGGGTAGGAGAATGATATCTTGTTCCTGCGTGGGTTGGGTTGGTAGACTGGATTCATCCAGGCCTAGCCTGTAAGTGACTTTGAGTATGAGAGCATGGATGTATTAATTAGATTAGAACCTCATGGATGTTCTCTAGCGTGCAGGTGTAGTAGTCATCATTGCCCAACAAGGGACGTTTCGTTCTCTATAATTTGTAATCAGGTTAGTACAATATTATCTACACGGTCTTCTTAAATCCAGAAAGCAAGAGTCATCTGGAGTTGGATCCCTCAAGTGTGGTGAAACGCTTGTATCAGACAGTAAAGGGAAAGCAACTGCACTGAACGACCAATTCCAATCAGTTTTCACACTGGAGGATAACTCGAACATTCCAGATCTTAGACAACCCGTGTTTCCTTCAATGGATCGCATTGAAATCTCTGTGGAAGGCATTGTCAAGCTACTGAAAGCTATAAATGTAAGCAAAGCCACAGGACCAGATGGCATACCAGGAAGGATCTTGAAGTTCTTTGCTGAAGACATTGCACCGATCCTGACCTTTATCTTTCAACAATCTCTAGATACAGGAACAGTACCATCTGACTGGCGTCTTGCAAACATCTCACCAATTTTCAAGAAAGGAGACAGGAGCAAGGCCTCCAACTACCGCCCTGTATCAATCACGTCCATCTGCAGTAAACTGCTTGAACATGTCATTTTCAGCAATATCATGGATCACTTTGACGAAAATAATATTCTCAATGATGTTCAGCATGGCTTTCGTCCTGGCCATTCATGTGAGACCCAGTTGATCATTACATCTCAAGATGTTGCACACTCTCTAGACCAGAAAGAGCAAGTTGATGCAGTTGCATTAGACTTCTCCAAAGCCTTTGACCGTGTACCCCATAACCGCCTCCTCCATAAGCTCCATCACTATGGGATCCATGACAACCTTATCAGATGGATCAGGGTGTTCCTAACTGAAAGGTTACAACGTGTTGTTGTAGATGGAGAGTCATCTGAATGGGTTCCAGTCACCTCTGGGGTACCGCAGGGCACAGTTCTCGGCCCACTTCTGTTTATATCCTTCATCAATGACATAGTAGATGGGATCTCTTCCAAAATCCGACTCTTTGCTGATGATTGTCTTCTATACCGTCCGATCACTGATGTCACTGATAGCCAAGCCCTACAACAAGATCTCAACAGGTTGCATTCATGGGCTAACACATGGCAGATGAAATTCAACACCGAGAAATGCTACCACATCACATTCTCCCTACGTCGGAAAGCCATCACCATGACATACACGCTAGGAGACACTCCTCTTGCGTTGGTAACAGATCTCCGGTATCTAGGACTGACTTTCTCATCCAACTTGTCCTGGCAAGGCCACATGAACAACATCACATCCCGAGCCAATCGGATGCTGGGACTAGTCAGCAGAAATCTCCGCAAAACCTCACAAAAGATCCGCCAACAAGCCTACTTCTCTCTTGTTAGACCTCATCTGGAATACTGTTGCTCGGTCTGGAACCCTCACACAAACAAGCATATATCCAAAATAGAGGCAGTACAAAGGCGAGCAGCAAGATTCACCCTCCAGAGATATCGTCGTATGGCCAGTGTCTCGGCCATGATTCAAGATCTGAAATGGGAGAGCCTGGAGAGGAGAAGAAATGCTGCAAGCCTCCACCTCATGTACAAGATCCAAAACGACACAGTAGCCATCAATGCACACCATTACACAGCCCCCATGATTGCCAGCAACACACGACAGTATCACTCAAAGAAGTTGCTGGCTATCCCATCCCGCACCCAGCTCTACCAGAACTCATTTTTTCCTCGGACAGTAACTGCGTGGAATGCACTTTCAAAGATCACCCTTGACGCTACTTCACTGGAGGGCTTCAAGGGAGCGCTTCCACCAAGCATCTAGACCACGAACTAGATAGTTTATTCCTCAGCACTACATCCTGACTTATGGATCCTGCTGAGTATCGTCGTAGAAGTAGAAGTGTCCCATCTTAGTCCCATGTGTAGGTCGTACATGGGGTGTTACAAGATGGTCTCAAACCAGAATTTATGTCCTTCATTATATCAGTAGCTTTACAATTTTGAATCAAGAAAACTTATTCAAAGAATTCTTTCTGGCCTGACGATATTGTTTCCTCCTTATCCCATTTACAAACCCCTACTCTTCATCCTTTTTGTAACCTTTAACAAAAGTACAAACATCAAATTGATTATTCCCGACAACCACCGGCCCCTTCCACTTTCGACATTTGCCCCTAACCATGGGGTAGTGGTAGACTGGAAATTAACAATAGGTATTTTGATTTCTGGGAAATCAAAATATGACTCCATCTCAAAGCAAGGAGGTGTCTTTAATGATGTAGCCTGGAGTAGGTGTGCAATGATTCAGGAAATATT
The DNA here is from genome assembly GCA_035222895.1 of Strongylocentrotus droebachiensis. Taxonomy (NCBI): domain Eukaryota; kingdom Metazoa; phylum Echinodermata; class Echinoidea; order Camarodonta; family Strongylocentrotidae; genus Strongylocentrotus; species Strongylocentrotus droebachiensis. The sequence goes on from JAVYIG010000501.1 coordinate 447,232, forward strand.
GATGAAGATCTAGGGAGATGTTGGTGGTAGTCAGGTGATGATGGAAAGCTTCTATCATGAATAACTAGGGGCTCAAGAGGGGCTGCATATATCAAATCTTAAGATTGAAAACTGCAAGTGTATGTTAGTGTGAGATTTCATGAAGAAAGAATTACAAGGTAGTAGAAGGAATCAGATGACAAGTTGAATTCTAGAAAGAGAATTAGGGAAGAAGAAAGGACAGAGAGTCTATTCAAGCTTTCATGATGGATCTACATTGTAGAGCTTTGCTTTAATAATTCTTTGCTAAAAAAAATGTACATTATCACAAATCAACAAACATTAAGTTCAAGTTCAATTTATTTCTCCACAAATGCAAAACATAGGGAGCTACATAAAATAAAATACATACAATACAATAATAGAACATGTACATTATATATAAAACGACTCCAGTTGGAGCAATGTATGTTTTAAAAAGAAAAAAAATCAGCAAATGTGGAAGGGGTAGTCAAAAATCGAAAATGACTTGTCGAGTACTATGTGATTATCAATCATTTAGGACTCTACTTTCACATTCGTTTCTGGAGTTTCTTGTCAAACAACCATAAACCGCAGAGAATCATGTATATCTATATATAGGGACATGAATAGATTCTGAAAAGAAAGGAATAAAATCACGAAGGCAGGTGGACTTTGTACACTATTTCTTACTCATAATGCCAAATAATGAAGACTTGTTTGTAAGGCACATTGTTCCGTCTGTGTACAGTTCATATTAAGCACACGTGGTACAGAAATGAAAACATGTCGTGTAGAGGAGATGTGTAAATATTACATTGCGATTAATGTACACTCATGCTAGAGCTTTGAGACAGACTGTATTTACATATAACACAGTCTGGTTTGTCTAAAGATGGGTGCAAGATATCATATTACCCTCTAGAAGACAGATCTGCAGTCATAGCAAGATTTGAGGCTGCAGGTGAAACCATGGAGATGTTAAAGTTCAAGCATTATTTTGAAGTGTTTACCTGATTGCTTGTGAGGATTGCAACCAAATGCTAGAAATCCATTGAACATGACATTTCTAACTGAGTTAGTCAGTCCTACCCTTCTTGATAGTATGGACTTAATATGACTCACAGTGCTTTGTAACTATCTTCTCTTTCAGAAAGAGAGTTCTACAACTGTAGAATACAATATAAGATATTCATAAGGGTGAATTATGAACTTAAACTAGAATATAATACCAAGGATTTGTGGAATGGATATTGAATTCACCTTTTGACCCCAAGATATATTTTTATGATTTCATTTGTCAATCTCTTTATTGCCTAATGGGTTGTTTGTGGAGACATCAAACATGTGCTTTGCCTGCTGGCTAGACTAGGGTAGACAGCTGTTTGTTTATATTGAGGAGACAAGTTAGTAGACTCTTTTTCAGCTGTTCTGAAGTTTTTATTTCAATTGAAGTGTGCTATATATTTCTACATCCAGATGCAATTTTCAAGGCAGTTTTTGTGAAGAATGGGTTGTGTTCTGTATCTTTAACTATATCATAAATAGTCAAAAGAAATAGAGATAAACTTAAATATAGAAGAGAATAATATGACAAATTTGTCATACCCTACTTGTTCCTCTCCCGTAACTGATGTGTCTGGTCATTCCAGCTGGATCAATACTCTGTATTCAAGAAAAGATCACCTATGGATAGGCCTTCAATCTGAATCATGGTGTATATGTTCACCATCCAGACACATACAAATAGTCTTGCTTTCAAATGAGCCTGAATATTGTAACTGAATTATAAACGGTCAAAAGAGAAGAAATTAAAATCAGGGACAATCATGACCACAACAGTTTTGCATCTATTCTAAAATTCAAAAGTTTTGTATGAATGAGCTGGGTTAGAAGTCAACGAGCTAGGCTCTAGATCAAAATAATTGTTGAATCAGGAGACAACCTTGCCTCTTATGTGGATCTAAAATAAGCTATTGTGATTAGGTTTCAGTGCAGTCAAACATATAATGAGATGAAGACCCACATTATTCAGCCACTGTCTCCATATTTTTATCAGAGGGGCCGCAAAACTATATGTCTTTGCAACATGGTTTGGCATCAGAGAGTTTGGTAGTATGGGGGCCTTTCTGCTCGATGTACAACCGATAAGTCTAATATTTTTAAGCCATATTTACGCCATTCTTATGTTGAAGTCCTAATCATATCACTGTGTTGCTTTTGATTTTGATAGGATTCTGATTTTTACTAGATTATATTTATTCTTTAAAAAGATGTAGGTTTAGTTAAATGAAAGGTTGAGTACACCGTTCTATGGTAGATACCTTCTGTACTTTTAAGCATACATTACACAAAATCCATCCCATTATTTATTTCAACTGTCACCAAAGTTTAAGGGATTCTGAATCGAACTAGAAAGAAAACAAATTCCAATCCTGAGGACCTATTCGCCAAAGTAGGTATACAAAATATAAAGTTATACTTGTCATTGTCCTAAAAAGATTTTACTACAAAAAAATGATTGACAAAGGATATGGATAATTCTGCTGTGTAGAACCCCTATGACTGGTTAAATACCATGTAACATTGAATGTTGGAATCTAGCACATACATGTGCCTTTAAGTTTGAATGGAATGAAGATGATGTGAGGAGAAGGCACACATTAGAGATGGAGGAACGCGTCTGATGACTACATCATTGGGATTCCCATATGGTCCTTATCTCTCATGCAAAGCAAGTGAACTTCCCATTATAGTACAGTAAATTAGCCATCAAGTGAAAGAGAAAGAGACAGGAGCTACATGTAGCTAGCTGTGATGTGGAAATAGGTCAGAAATGAGTCAATGAGAAGGACTGACTGGTCAATGGTATGTGAGGTATGTGATAAGGCTAGTCAATACAAAGGTCACATTTGAAAGCGTACCTAACTATGAGCGCGTTTATCTAGGCTTGCCACTAGATATGTACATATCGTACCCCACTATCGAACCCCACTATCGTACCCCACTATACGATCGTGATTTGCGGGATGTCGCGTTTATCGACCCTTCACGATTCAAAATAAAGGCCTTGTGTCCGCCCAGCTGTTTTGACCCCGGGAAGCAGACAGTTTCACGGAGGTCAACTTCACACGTATGCTTGTACACAACACCTGGGTGGTCCTATTTGTATGTGAGGTTCAAAACAGCTTTGCGTTTATCGATCTCTCAGAAACGTGATTCTGGCTGTATGTCACATTCAAAACGCACCTTTTTGCGTCTTTAGATATGCCCATATCTAAAGACGTTTGAAAAAGGCTTTGCGTTTATCTACTTCTAAATTTGCCTGAAAGACGTTTGAGAAACCTGATTCTAGCCAAAAATTTGCTAGATAAACGCAACCTAAGTTGAGAATGGACCCAACCAAACGATATTGTCGGTCGTTGTCGCGAACTTGTGGGGAAATATGTTTGCTGCACAGCTAGCTACATGATATATAATATTGATGAAAAATGAGATAATATTGGCACTCAAATTGCCTATTGGAATATTAATTCTGATACTGAAATTGAACTTGCAAAAGTGACCAAAGACATGATAGAGGAACAGTCACAAGTCAGTAAAAATCTGTATTACCACTTAATTAGTATTTTAAAATGTAAATCGGCTCTTTACCTTTTTAATAAAAAAAAAACTGAACTTCATTGATCTCATGAATTTCATATTTTGGTAGGATGGAAACCAAAAAAAAAAAACATTCTTGTATACCGGCCTATACTTCGATTACTACATGTACATATATTTTTTGAATAATATCACACAGCACACAGCCTGTATGCAGCCTATAGTGTGCTATATTAGTGCTACAATACTGCATACAGTACCGGTATGTGCTACTCATTTACCTGTAGAAATGGTAGTACAGTGTGAACACTGTCCAAAGTTCAAGTATGTTTGACAAAGATAATACAGTCATTCATTTGATAAGAACTATGCCATGCTGATCAGTTTATTACCGATAGGTAGGTGTAGTCATGTTTATGGCATATTTGAACAAGGCAATTTCATGCAAGGGACATTAGGCATTTTTTTAAACTAATACAAATTATAAATATTTCTAATAAACTAATTATGGAAGTCATTTTCTATTGACTACAATGCAATTTGTTGTAGTCTTTGTCGTTTCGATGTATAATGGTGTATTGATAATTTCATCTGAAGATGCTACACTTTTCACTGATCACAAATTTCCAGGTATTCTTGTGAATTTGGATGAATATAAAAAGAATTGAATTGAATTGATTGAATGAGATGTTATATCTTTCTCTTGTCATGATATTTTTTGTCAAAAATGTGTACGGTATCAATCATTAACAAAAGTTATATCTGTTTCTTTTTTAATCATTAGATGGCTTGACTCTAACAAATCATTGATGGAGCAAGATGTGCGAGAGAATGATACCCTGATGCTGCGCTTTAAGTACTATGTGTTCTACAATCTTCCTCAGCCTGGTAGCTCTGATATCAAACACGTGAGAGCAGATTCAGTGAGGATAAACCAGATCTATGAACAAGCTAAATGGTCTATCCTTCGAGAAGAGGTGGAATGTACACATGAAGAAATGATGATGTTTGCTGCTCTACAGGTAAACATACTCATTATCAAAACATGATGGATGAACACATGGTTATTTCAACTGTTTAATTGCCTTTTTAAAGGTCTTGTTTAGGCTGGTTACGTACCATAGAACCTTTGGAATTGAAGATGTTCAAAGTTTGAAAGACACAATCCTACTTGCCAAATATAAAACATCATAGGCCTCCATAATATTGCTGAAGTTCATTGAACTTGCCCTATCTTGTTGGTTAAAAGAAAATGATACTATTCTGTTCTCTAAAAGAATTTACAAAAATTCAAGTGAAAAGAAGGTTACCGGTAGGCCTTCAGTTATTCAGGTAGTGCCAGCATGGACCTACTACGTAGGTCCATGGTGCCAGTCACTATGCACAACATATGTTCTCATGTTAGTTATAATACAAGAGATCATTATTTTCAAGATAAGAGAGTTTGAGATTAAATTTTCAAGAAAGGCTAATTTATAGGAGATCAGTCAGGCCTACAATGTATATCATCTGTTCAGAGCCAGAAAGGCATTACTCCTGTGTGTTATAGTATATGAGCATAATGCCCTTCTGGCTTCAAACAGACAATATGATAACTTGACACATTGCACGTAATTTTTTTTTGCATGTTCTTCTATTTCTGCTTGCTTGTCCCACGGAGTTCTCCCTGCTTGTCCTGTATGTTTTTATGAAGAAGGAATTTACGAGCAGACATGTGGCTGTGGTAGGGTATAAGTAGGGTAGTAGAAGGAGAAAGAACTTTTATAGAAAGTCAGGGAGTAGATCTATTGAAGGGGGTCATGACCTCCTAATTGTGAGTGATTTACGTTTCTTGTGAAACGCCTTGACTGCCCCTCTACCAAGATCAAATGTCTTCATCTAAAGAAATACATTCCATGGGAATTGGGTTTGGGTCAACTTCAAGTCACTCCTGTCATAGTGCAGGAGAAATGATTGTTCGAATATTATTTGTGGTCTTGGGCGCTACAAACGGCAGCTCTTTTGACCAACTGTCAGAAAACAAGATTTCCCTGTGGTTCGCTGTAAATTTGCCCCCTCTTCTCATTGCACTTTTCCCTTTCTTCACTTTCTATTGAAAGGTTCTGGCTTTCATGCTGTAAAATACTTTTGTTGGTTCACAGTTAAACTAATTTGTTTTGGCCGCAATGAACTATGACTGTTTTTCCTGAGTAGCTGCAAAAAAACAAATCAAGAAATCTAATTATTTTCTTTTTGTAAATCATGTCGATTTGAATTTTAAACTACTATGCCATATTTTCATGACAGAATTGCAAATATGTCCTACAAAAGATATAAGGAATACAGTTGCATTACATTAAACAAAAGAAAGAAATTTTAAGTTTCAAATTGTTTCCACATATTTTGTAACTTTTCAGGGGCTAGGCCTTAGATTTGTTCAGGGGGAAAGAAATTGGATAAAAGCCATACAAAATCGATAAAATAATAGTGGGTTCTTGTATAGCACTCATGTCTGTCAGACTTGACACTCCTGGCGCTCCACAATTATTACCCCTGTTTTTGCATGGCTGCCATTAATGGCGCTCTGCCTCTAGCATTTCAATGAATTAATTCCTGCCAGCTAGGTACCCATTTACCTCACCTGAGCCAGGTATGGCAAAAGTAGATCTAATGTTTTGCCAAAGGGCATTTGTGTCATGGCAGTACTCGGAACCATGAACCATGCATTCACTTGAACAGTGTATTTGTAGCCTTATCCAATGTGATTGATTTGAATGGCAGAAAGTAACAGAAGCAATGATTAGCCTATACGGATGATAAAGAGATTATTTCATCTTAACTCCACTTCATTTAGTACACACTCCATTAAATACCATAGTTTGTGTGTGTGAGCTCATGGACAATATGAAACTCCTTTAAAATGTTAATGAAGGTGGTAGAAGCCTAGATGGATATTGTGAAACCTGACAAGTACTCTCATTATGAAGGCTGATTGTATATGTTATGAGTGTGGGCTGGAAGATAGCGTCTAGCTTCACACCTAGCTCCCTCTGCTCTGAGATTGCACATTATACAACCAAGCCAAGGGTAGGGTACCAGCAAAGTGAAACATTGAACTTAAAGGTCCAAGTATCAAAATCCATGCTGCCAAGAAGATCACTTTTTTCTTGTATCCCAACATATTTTCAATGACAAATTGAAATGCAATGAGAATCGTTTTTGATTAAATTCTAGCTTTGCTGGATGTTTTCTTAGGTTTTTTAAAAATGGAATATGAGTTTATGAGAAATTCAAAGAGATTTGAATTAGAAGTTTTGATATGTATGATTCATTCAGTATTTTTACCACAATTTATCTTTGATTTCAATTTGCTAAGAAATAATGCCGAAATATAAAATATTCAAACAATGTATATTAACTTTCCTAATGCATTGACAAGGTTCCTGATGACTCTCTTTAAAGTGTGTACTAGCTTTGAGGGGTGATTTCCTCTCCAGAATTGTATCATCATCCTTGAGCGCTATTTTTGTCCAACAAAAGCTATTCTTGGGGAACTGTAAGGGTGTTTATAAAGTGGTGTTGTCTCAGTGCCAATTAAGAACGCTTTGTGTTCCTTAGGTAAGCAGATTACTTGTGTGAAAAGGGCTTTAAGGTTCAGGAACTTCACCTGCAGTGAAGATGTGAACATGGAGGAAAGAAGGGAAAGGAAAATGTACTCTTCTGTCCTTAATTTTTTTATATTTTTTATGACTAAATCTTACTTGGGACTGGTATTTTGAGGCATCATGTTTCTTGCCAAGACTGAGAAAGGACAGTGTACTGTAGAAAACATCAGTTTCGTTCTTTGAATTTGACTATTAAACTTGATCATGGCATCAAATCTCTTTCCTAGTATAATTTCAAGAATTCAGAGTATTGAAGGTACTACTTGTATTATCATGATTATTAACACAGAGTGGGTTGACTTTCCACAAAATGAACTCCTTCCCCCAAAACAAAATTATGTTGGTAGGTCATATGCTTGGCATAAATGATTGTGTATGCAATGAACAATAGAAGACCTATACTTTTTGTATTTTATTACGGACAGGTGGCTATGCCATGAATGTTTTTCTTGCCACAAACAACATTCAAATGTCCTTGGTAACCTCCGCTTTATCATATATATAATTTGCCAAGTTCAAGGAAAATGGCAGGTTTTGGGTTCAACAATTTATTAATGTAAGAATCACCTTTACTATGTTTTTTAATCACATTTCTCTTCTCATCTCTCTTCTCTCTCTCTCTCTCTCTCTCTCTCTCTCTCTCTCTCTCTAGTTACAAGCTAGCATGCAATCCCAGAAGCCTCAGCAGGAAGTAGATGGTCCGTCAGATGGTCAGGATGACATTGATAAAGCTCTTACAAATCTTCAAGTCTCATTAGAGGGACAGACTGTATCTCCAGGACATGTAAGTATCAATACACTTTGTAGCTTTAGATATTGAAACATGGAAGGGTCTCCCAACTTAAGAGCTTTAGATCTACATTTAATGATGTGTAAATATAGAAGAGTCTCCGCACTCCAGAGCTTTAGATCTACATGTATAAATATAGAAAAGTTTACTCACTCCAGAGCTTTGGATCTTTACATATGGAAGGTTGAACTGTCCAAGCATCTTTATCAAAATAATCACCCTTTGCAGTTATCTGTTTTTTAGATGACTTGGATTAGGAAGATGTTCCTTGAGGGTTATAGTGGTAACATGTTTGATGGAGGTGCACAAGTTGGTTATGGGTTAAAATTCTGCTTTTTGGGACCCTTTTCCATGCACAATAGCTATTGATTTTTATATGGAAAGGGGGGGGGGGGTTTACCTTCAGTGCAGGGTAATTTGTCATTGGTTGGTAATGAAGCTGTATCACATTGTTGCTTCCCCCTACCCCTTCCCCCTACCCCTTTCCCTTACCTCTTCCCCTTCCCCTTCCCCACTCTGTCCAGTAGATGTATAGCTTAGGACCCTTGACAAATCTAATCTAATAAGGGAACTCTTCCCATCTCATGGATATAGATACACTTAAATCCAATCCTTGACCAATTATCAGTCTTTAAGGTAAGCTTCAAGGTTATTGCACAAGCATTAGGTAATGACATCCACTCTCCATCCGTATTCCAATTATACTCCTTTCCTTTGAAAGGTTTTGACCTGTCACAGGAAGCAGTGCCTTGTCACTGACATACCGGTCGGTCGGTCGGTACCTGTATTTGAGGCCTGCCCTTGGATTGTGTAAGGCTGTTAAACGTAAAGCATTTGTTGAGGGCTTCTTTGTATTCTAAAACATATGGTCTTGTCAGTCCAAAATTCCAAATACAAAATAATTTATGAAAAAAATAATCTTGGAAGGAATTCAACTAAAAACGACAAAGCCCCTAACAATTTTAATAAATATATTGAAATGATAAATGCATGATGTTACATCATTACTTCAACAGATGTTAGTTTTGTAGATAATATAAGGTCACTTATGGACCACATTAGAGTTAATGACTTTGAGAATCATTTTTCACAGTAGACTGTGTGATAAATGTTTTCATGAGGGAGCTTTCAGCCTTTCTTTATCATGACAAGATTCTCTAACCATGTACTATTTAGAGGTCAGAAGCCATTTGACAGAAGGACTGTTCAGTGAATCACATTGTTTGTTATCAGACAGAAAGGAAGTTGTTAATATCATGCACAACTACATTTCAATGAGCTTTTAATGAACATTGACACATTCAGACAATAAGCCTTAGAGTTAGAGGGAAGGTCAGATTTTGGCTTGCAATGTTTGTCATCATAATATGAAGTTTTAGATAGGACTTTGATCAACTATTGATTTTTGAAGCTAGTGGACAGTATTTTCTAAGTTCCTATAAGTTCTTGTCACTGGCAAGCACTTATAAACTTCATTCTGACAAATATAGGCGTAATCATTATTGAAAGCTAATCACATTGATTTATGAGGAGCTATAATTATTTTGTTTCAGTTTTCATTCAATGATGGCTTTAGTCAAAGATTTCAATTGTTCATCTGAAGTCTGCACACTTATTTCTTAAGAAGCTATATTTGCTTTAACATCTCCCAATATCGAAAAGTATATCTTTTATTATAAGAAATTGTGTGCGATAGAATAACTCAATTCATATAAAATCCTGTAGAATAAGTCTTGAAAGGGAAGTTTCACTCAGTATTTATAATCTGACATAGAACACGTTATTTGTTTTCACTTTTATGAAGGAAAATATAAGTAGTCTTGCATGTTCATCATCTCCAACAAAATTGTAAAAATAAGTAGTTCAAAGTTTGAACTTAAAGGGCAAGTCCACATCAAAAATAATTTACTTTCAATAGAAGCAGAAAGATCAGACAAACCAATAAAAAAAAGTTTTTCATACTTAAAATAAAATTCATATCTTCCTTATTTGTCATCCAATTTTATTCAATTTTTCTGGCTCTGTTTCTCCTGTTTTTCTGCATTTATTAAAAGCAAATTATTTTTTGGAGTGGACTTACCCTTTAAGTTGTTATATATGTTCAGAGAAATCTTGTGGAGAATATCATATATGGACTTCTAAAAAGGCTCTTGGGTATTTTCTACCACAATTTTTTAGAAATAATTCATTCTCTTTTATATCTGACGTGAATCTTTACTGTTGTTGTGGTAGATTGTTATGATTAAATAACAACAAGCAAATTTGTATGAAGTGTTTGGTCTAGATCTGTGATAGCATTGTACTTGATTTGGTGTTTTGATTTTTAAGTAGATGAAAACAAATATAATATTTATGAATAGAATGCAGTTTGCGAGTAAAAAAATATGTGTTTGCAAATCTATTTATAAAGTAGCATGATTGCTGAATAAAGGTAGAGGAATACCAAAGCTTTACTCTGTTTGTACAAAGCAGTCAATATCATTGATACAGTATTATGGTCCATGGTGCTCATCCATTGTATGGCGGTTGATATATAATATAATGATAATAGGTTTTAGAGTATGAGATTTCCATCTTTCTATCCATCATGTTGGCTTTAATCACCTTCATTGTTGATTGGATTAAAGCTTAATGGTGGCGGTCCATTTTCTGTTAAATGGGGCATGCATAGAGATGCATGATGAATTTCAATACAAACAAAATCTCTGTTTACTGTAGCGCTCGACTACCACGCAGGCAGGCAAGCCTTGGTGTGAATGTTATATGGGAGAATGATACTGCAGAGAGAGAGAGAGAGAGCTACCCCCTCCTCCCCCAGGTCAATGATATCAATCAAAACAACACCATAGAAGATCTGATCTCATGGGATATGTTTGATATATAATGTGATATTGATGTTGGTTATTGGTTTCATGATAGCAGTCAGTCAAATCTGAATGTTATTGCAATTTTGTGTTCCTTAATTCACCCAATTTATTATTTTTCTTCCACTTTTTTCTCCTTTTACATTCATGTAATTTACAGATTACCATGATAAAAAAGGTTATGTTTAATAGAAATTTGCATTAAAGCAAGTAGGGTCAATTATATATTTTTTAAACAAGTATTATTCAAAATATGGATAAAAATGATGTCTTACATCCACCTTATTCTACAAATATTTGATCAGGGTTTGTTCTCTTTGATCCATGAATATAGAGCTTTCTTTCAGATATGATTCATTACTTTAGCTCTACCTTGGCTTATTTTCTTCCTTCCTTCCTTCTCCTACCTCCATCCACACCAACATCTAATTTCTCTGTATTTCATCAGCAAGTCAAGATATTTCCTTCAGAAATGTGGATAGAGATTTAGAATGTTTGCTCTCTTGCTGAAATCTTTAATTTTGAATATCCTTTGTTAAATATATTTTTTTGATATATAAATTGTAATTCTTTCTATCTTTCTAGACGGACATCACTTCAGTACCAGAACTTTCAGGAGTATTGAGATATCTGAAGTAAGTATTCTCTAATTCAAACCTCACCCCCTCCCCTCATAAAATGTGTTTGTTTTCTTCTTGAAATATATCTTCAGGATGTACACAGCATGAATGAATTGAATTAAACCAAGCAATACATAATAGTTTTTTATAACAACCTCCCCAAATTGATATAATAATTTCTTTCTAAAAAGCAGAAAGTATGATTCTCTTGATTCCTGTGCACTATGACTCATGCGTAACCTTGCGCTGCTTGTATGATAGTAAGATCTTTCTTCTCTGAGACATATGTTATATCCTTCAGTGAGTGAGCTGAGCTGAGAGGTCCTATTAATAGAGGTTTATAGTTATAGGTGACAGCTGGGTTTGTGTAAGGAGTGAGCTGATAGTATTACACCTAGTATGCATAGCATAGAGATCAAGTCTAAAGTGAAGGTATGTCATCAAAGGTTGCCTCTAGTATTAGCTTCCCTTCTGTCATACCACTCTATTAACTCCTGTGGTTAACTGTTTTATTGCAACAGATGTGCTCGCTCAAATAGATACACACAATATACCTAGGAATATTTTTGAAAAATTGTAATCGACCTTGTCATCAGTTTATCTTGATTTCTTTATAATGTTTATGAAATATATCAGGGGGATACCAGCAGCATTTTAGTGTGTGGTTGCTGCCTGTAATTGCTTGCTTTCAATGATTTGATTCAAACAGGTCTTGTCTATGACTGCATGTAAAGTGTGCCCTTGAGAATTCCACAATATGTGTTTCTCTTGTATCGATTTTGTATTAATATTTGATTGTGGTAATATGGTACAACTAGTTTGGATTTCTCATATCCACATTTATCCACACAAACAGCAAGAAGGTTAGAAAATTGATGAATAAAGAAAGTACCAAATTCAGACATTGTTTCAACATTGTAAAGTTCAAGTACCTATATTGTCAATATTGTTTTTTTTTCTTCAAATATCTGTTCACAAAAGCTCATATGAATTGCACATTGTCCTTTCATTGTGTTATTTCAACAGTTATTATGACAGAAACTTGATAGTGCAAAATGGATTCATGAAGGAAAACAATATGCAGAGTAATAATTTTGTAAGCCCTTGGCCGTCTTATAAACAGTTGATATTAATCACAACCTATTTGTGATTGATATCGATCGCAACTATGTACATAAGTGATGGGAGACTGCAAACTTGCGATTGATTGGAGGACTAGTGATTGATTTGAAACAATCGCAACTCTTCTAAAGACAGGGCCCAGAATTCTTCATAGGTCATAGGTGGATAAGATTTTTTGAAATTGGTAGTATGATGCTTATAATAAGAAGTTGAGTATATGCCTGAGTCAAAAAGAAAAGCAGTTGTTCCCATTAAGCCTGTCTTCATCAGCTCAAGATTGCCAAATATCCCGCCATTTGAACTATCCCGATAGCAAATTATCCAGTTAATTTGCGTCTTCATCAGCCTGAAATTGCAATTAGCGGGATATTTGGTCGAGATAATCATCCCAAGATATCTTGGGCTAGTTTGCAAAATATCCGACTACCAGGTATTTGTCTGTGCGTCCTCACCAGCCAGAAGACTTGCACCATGCGCAAAAGGTTGGGCAAAATATCTCGAGATAATTTCTCGAGCTTGAGTTTCAAGTTTCAAGGTCAAATCTCAAGCTGATGAAGACGCCATTTGTAACTTCAGGATTATTTCCCAAATCAGAAATAGCGGCTATTTGGCAATCTCGAGATGATGAAGACAGGCCTATAGAGGTAGAGAGAGAGAGAGAGAGAGCATGATTCAGTACTGTAGAATGCTGTAGGAGGATTAGAATCTTTCATTTTGGAATGTCAAGTGAATGATTTGCCTGTGAATCAATGCGAGTCCTAGCTAGCAGACACTAATGTGTTTGTCAGATACAGAGTGGGGCTGGGCTAGCTACATCAGACATGTATGTGGGGGAGAGGAAGGAAGGATGCCTCTATGTTCAATCATAATATCAACCCTGTGTTTTGATGGTCCCCTGCATTCCTGTGTGTTTGGTACAAATGCTTGGCTACCTGGGAGGGAAATGTTTGGTGTAAAACAATCCCTGCTTGTGATGGTCGTCTTGCTCAGCACTGTGTAATACTAGTAGATATATCCACTTTATACCATTTTCTATTGACATACGTCCAGTGTAATACATTTCAAATATTAAGTGATGAAGATAGAATTTCATACGTTCCTCCAGTCTCTAATTTCTGAAACATCTCTGTATTAATGACACATTTTCTATACTTTGTTTTACTTGATTAGGCCTAAGAAGTTTACATTGAAGGGTTACAAGAAGGCGTGGTTTGTGTTCCGTGACCTGCACCTGTCATCTTATAAGAATGAAGAAGAGAGTCATGGACAAGCTATCCAGAGAATCAATCTCAAAGGTGAGTCAAGTCAGTCTGTCAGTCTGGAGCAAAGACTAGCTAGCTCGCTGGCTCGCATGCAATCTATTATAGATAGGGGTAGTAACCATCTGTCATGTAATTTAGCTTGTACTTTCCAATCACCTTTTATATATCATCAGCTGAGAAGCAGAAAAGTGTTATTCCCCAGTCATATTGAATAGACTGATACCAGACCAACCATAGACTGAGCGAAAATGATGCTTGAAGGCAAACGGCATTTAGTTTGTCGAATTGGTTTGTCTTAAATCAGTTTGACTGAGATGTAAATTCATTTCACTTCATCTCATATTTATTTTGCAAACCATCATAAAAAGCATTGTATAAATATAACATAAAATCTGAGAGTATAAAAAAGATTCAAAATGGCACAAAACAGTAAAGTATGACATAGAAATATACGTAACAAAAGAAATCTTGAAGTGTAAATAATATTGTGTTCTACAATTGAAAAATGGTTTGCTAGGCATACCAAAAAAAAAGGCATAAAGGCCTGTGGGTGTTGTAGCCCATAAAAGAATACTGGTAGATTAAAAAAACAAAAAACAATTAAAGTTGGAGCAATAAAATAAAGAAAAAGAGACAAGTGTTGGTAAGATAAAACACAGAGGGAAAATGGGTTGAAAATTAAAGATTAAAGTACAGGAGAAATGGGGAGAAAAAGAAAATGGTACCGGTAAGTGTGTAAAGGGATATATGTATAGAGAAAGATAATATAAAGGAGGGAGGGGGGGGGGGGGGGGAAGAGATCTGATTGATTTGATATGATTTGATTTATTTACCAATAGCAATACATTTCATATGATGATATTAACATATACAAGAAGAGAACATTATTAGTAAAAGGGGCCAGATGTGCTAGTTGAGCCTCACCTGTTACAGCTAATCAAAGTATTTTGGTATAAGTAAAGCTCAGAAAAACTATAAATGTACTTTTAAAATCATTACTAAAAAATAAGAACACTTACCAGTTTCTTATAATATACAAATTGATAAAATGAAGTACAATTTTTGTGCATGTTCTGACTATTTGCATTGGTTGTTCATTTATCATTTCTGGAAAAGTATGTGAGGGTAAATAGTGCATAGCATCACACACACACATTTGCATGAACATAGATGCCTTTTGAGAGAGAGCAGCATGATAATAATAATACCATACAGACCAACATCTCTTTGCTCTACCTATGAACGGGAGGCTGTGGCCTGGACAGTTCTATTTTCAAACATTGTACTCCATAGGGAGCCAATCATTTTGACATTCCCATGTTTGACTCCTCCTTGGGGGTCGTACACTTTTGCTGCTTGAAATGCGCTAACAAGCCCAGACATTTAGATTGAGAAGCTAAGCTCATCAACTACCGAGTCATTTAGAGGAATAAAGTATGTCATGTGCATAGCAGTAGGACATGACTGGATGCAGAGTGACTGAGTGAACATTCTAAAAAAATATTATTTTAAAGTTTTGATCGTAGTAGCTTCAAGTACATGTCACACCATAGTCTGACATTATTTCTCTCCACCATTGTTTCTCCTTTCAATACAAAACTATTTAAAAAAGGATGAAATTTAGCAAAAATGTGTGTTTGGTGCCTTCTGCCTTGCACCTGATGAGTAGTTGAGTAAGACATAGCTTGTGGTCCCACAGCTTCGTGTTCATTGCTTCCAGTCAGTTAGAAATAAGAGGATTTAGATTAGAGCTCTTATGGACAATGAAATTGGCAATTCATGTGTGAGGTAGATGTAATGAAAGACAAGGCAGGCATAGATGAAGGGGATATGAAGTTAATAAGAGCTTAAGGATGCCAAAGTTCTGAAGTGAGTTATAATATTGAAGGAGACGGGTTCATGAATATGATATGAAAAAGAGAAGTATGAAGTAACATGGCTTATTCCAAAAGGAGTACCAGCAATTGACAAGTTGGAAATATGTTGGAAATTATCCTTAAAAGTTTCCTCTACATTTAGCCCATGCTTTTCCTTAATAAGTTATCAAATCTTCAATTTTTCATGACCCAATATGAAGTGGGATAGATGTGTTGGGTAATTTTTAAAAAAAACACAGCTTACTTGTCACAATTAATTTCAAAGAGTCTTCAAAGTCAATTTTCCAAATATGTTTGAAAAAAAAAGAAGAAGTCCACATGAGTTGTTTGTCATTAAAGTCATATGTAATACTCCATCTAAAGGAAGAGGAGAAGAAAATCATAAAGAATGTATGAGAAAAATACCTATGTTTTTTTCATGTATGCTTGTAAGTTCAATTTCAATTTCATTTATTTCCACAGATTCATAAGAGACAGTATAAATTACAATCAAATATAAAAGCATTACAACAAAAGATGAACCTGCAGAGGGGGTGGTCAAAAACCACAGAGGTTTATTGGGGATCATCCCCTGCCTAAAATTACAATATCAAAATACAATTTTTTTTTAAAAATAAACAATAACACATACAAAAACATATAAAGATATTACATGCAAATCTATGTGTGGGGTGAGTAGTAGTGGGTTGGTGGTACCAAGAAATACAATATATAGAGAAAATGAATGATATACAGGAAATAAATAGTGAGAAAAATAGAAAGAAACACTGTACAAACTAAATCTTAAGAGTTGGATACGAGATCAAATATTGTTTCAACTTTGACTTGAAAAAATAAAGTGATGAGCAGCTGACAATATCATTGGGAAGTAAATTCCATAGTGATGGTTCATTTAGTTTTATGTGTATATTTATGTTATACAGCTACATGACATAGAAATTGATAAGTCATTCCACTGTAAACCATTGCAACATCAAATTAATTCTTTTTAAATGTTATTTCTTCGTTTTAAGCCAAATGTTGCTCATGGGATCATTGGATTGTCTCTGTATTAAGCCTATATGAAGTAGAGAATTTAGTAGTCTAGAGATTTGAAGGCATTTCTTTTGTTTGTTTTGTTTGTTGCTAGGTTGTGAAGCTTCTCCTGATGTGAGCATAGCAGCCGAGAAGTTCTGTATTAAACTACTCTCAGTATCACCAGAAGGAACACAAGAACTTATCTTGAGATGTGATTCCGTAAGTTATCTCACTTTCTTATATTTTCATTCTGGACTAGAATGTCAAAACTCATGTCCTTTATGTATTAGGCCCCTTGCATAAATGACATCGTAAACCCACCCCTCTTACCTTGCCATTAATTTACATGTAAATTGGGTTTTATTTTGCTGCACTGTTCCCTTATTTTTTTCCAAGGCAGTTTTATGTTGTCCCTTGGAAACCAGGCCTTGTGATCAGGTCCATGACTTTGATGAATGTTACGTTCATACTTGAAAGATCAATTTTAGTAGAATTATGAGTCATCAGAAGTATCTTGCATTTTTCTTTCTTATAGTATCTATTAAGTCTTTAAAGAGTTGACTTTGAGCAAAACCTTGACGTCATTAGAAATCCTTGATGGTAATAATGAGCATAGTTTAGCATGACCTTCATTCCAATCTAATGCCCTGACCTGGGATCATGTTTACTTCTAAAGCATTCTTGCCTGAATGGAACGGTTCATTCAATGGGAAATCATACATTCGTTCACTGTAGTGTAGGGCCATATTGCAATGTGCCGTTACTCATTCATTTTGATAGTTCATTGTACTATGGTATATTAAGTTTTGGAGTTTAAAGACTTAGAAATTGATATTTGTGTTCGGTTGAAATGGATGAATGTTTCTAAAACTTCATATGAATATATTATCTCAAGAACAAAACATGAATTGTTAATGAATATTCAAGAATTACAACATGTCTGTGAGCCAGTATCACAGCCTTATATATAGCCTCTGAATGTGATACCATATGGCATTCATAACTGACATGATAATGATTCATCATGTGAAAATTGTGTGCAATTTGACAGAGTAGTTAATATATTGTTTACATCCTTTTGAGTATAAGCATATTAACCATGTTATTGTAATAACCAGTTACTCTCTTTATCTATTTTCATTAGCTGTGAAAAATATATATGACTGAAAAACAGCAGTTTGAAAGTAGCTAGCATTGATTAATTTTCCTTGGTGCTGTGTTTATACAGGAGGATCAGTATGCCAAGTGGATGGCAGCATGTAGACTGGCATCCAAGGGTAAATCAATGGCTGATAGTACATACTCATTAGAAGTAGAAGAAATCAAAGCTTTCCTTAGCATGCAGCAGAGTAGGAAGGACAGTAACAACCCTATCATACCTACTGATATGCCTGAACTCAAACCAGAGAACTTTGTCAGCCCTAGAGCACTCAAGAAATACAAAGCCAAAGAGGTAAGGTCACCTGAAGTACAAGTCAAACTTTAACTATCATCTGTATGCTAAAAAAGTATTACTCATCTCATCAAAGTTTAGGTGTAATATGGTAATATGTAATGGTAATGATTCTGTAAATTACTTCAAGATGTTACTGGGGTGTATCGGAAATTGTCAACCAAGTTACATGTAGATTTAGATGAAAGCAAGTGATTTAGGCATGGATATTATTGGACCTTCTCCATGGAAAGGAAAATTCACAGGCAATTACCTGTTAGTTGTTGTGGTGTCTATTATTATTATTATTATTATCATTTATATACTGCACTTTTCCCAGAGCAGCCTAAAGCGCTATGGTATGGCAATACACTTGGATGTTGAACTGTGCTAGCAGAATCATGATCTGATAATATGTTTATTATGTTTTGTTTTGTTGTCTGTCAGATTGCCCGAAGTATCCTAGATGCCCATTCAGGTCTACAAACCTTGTCACTCATTGATGCTAAACTCAACTACATCAAGGCATGGCAGGCACTCCCAGAGTATGGCATCACCTTCTTTGTAGTACGCACACATGGCACTAGGAAAGATGTAAGTAACTATCAAACCTTGACTGGGTCTCTAACTGCCCTCTACCAAATAGTTTCTGGAAAGATGGATATCTGTTCCATAATATTGTCCTTTAAACAAATCTAATCTAACCATGATTCTATTCCATATTTAAGTATTTATCACATGGTGATGAGCTAGTGCTCTCACCTTTCCAAATTTGGAAACATTCCATGACGTAAATTCATAATTTCCTCCAATATCAACTCCAAATCAATGCATTCCTTTTGGTGTAAATTGATATGTACTAGAATTCACAATGCACACCTGCTATCTGAAAACTAGTGCTTTTAATAATACAATGATGTATGTCAGGTATGATGGCCATTAAGGATATCATTTACCATCCAGGAATGTATGCAATGATGCATGCTTCCAATGATTCAGTTTGTGCAAGTTATATTTAGACCATGTGATCAAACATTGAGAAAGGTATGCCATAATAAATGTATTTTCAGAATTATGGTCCAGTGGTTTCCTCTAATATATTTGCGTTGTTTGTCTCTGTATGGTTTTGAAAAATTATTTAGCAATAGTGAGACAACCCTGTGCTAAATCAACCAAGCTGCTTATTTGATCTATTTATTTACTTTATTTTTGTTTTATTTAATTTTTGTATTTATTTATTTTTCTATTTATTCATTTTGTATTTATTTATTTATTGATTTAGTTACTTAGTTATTTAGTTATTTTCATATCTGTTTATTTATTTATTTTGAGTCATTGCACAAAGTGAATCATACCTACACTTATGGAAAACCCTGATAGAAGTCCTCTAACCAAATCAGACATGGCATTTCTTGTTTTGATATCATCAGCCGAACCAATATATGTAAGGAAAATCCTGCTAATTGGAACTTCCTTTTGAATGAGTCAACGTGTAGATTGATTGGATAACTGGAGCTCATATTATGCCATGTCACTAGACCAAGCACCATGCCAAACACTCATATTAGTTTGAGACCGCATGATTTCTTCTGCTCAAAATGAAGTTTATATAATCATATCCTTTCCTCGGTTTTGTTTTAATATCAGCAGTGATTAAGGGGAAACATGTGGGAAAGTTATATCCAGGGAATGAACTTGTGGTTTTGCATACAGATATATGAAACTAAAGTCTGATAAATGTTATGTTGTAATCATAAACCAACATTTGACCTTGATTAGGGAAGTATCAATTTGGGAATGGTTGTCTTTTCTTATGTTTCACAGTTATAAACATTAATAACATAAATGTATACCTAATTGCACTCATGATCTTGTGTACGTGTGAATTTAGTCCTGGTTATTAGCGTTTAAATAATTATCAGATTTGAGGTGGTATTTGAAAAATTCTTTCACTTGTATTCAGTGAAGGAATGATTATTGTCATAACAAACTTAAAACGTTTGTTGGATTTTGTGCCGTTGTCTTCTGAACTATATTTAGTCAGGCAGACATTAAGCAATGATGCATCTTAATTCAGATACTTTATAATAAGTTACCCTGAAACTAAAGATAAAATCGTTTTCAGAGTACCATCTCTCTAAAAAAAAGAGATATAAAAAGAGGCCCTTATCATGATTCCAAAGTAAACTTTCCCTATCATGCATGACTATTTCTAAAAGTTGAATCTTGCATTTTCTCTTTGAAAATATGTGGTCATTCTCTGACAATGTCAAAATGTGCAATTGTAATTAGTTCTAAACAAATGTGATATTTTTTATATTTGATTGATAGGAGCTGCTTGGCTTGGCTTATAACCGCATGATCAAGATGGACATCAACTCAGGTGATCTTCAGAAGACATGGCGTTACAGCACAATGACTCACTGGAACGTGAACTGGGAGACAAGAGAACTGATCATTGGTATGGAGGATGAAACGATTCAGATGTCTTGTCTTACCTGCGATTGTAAGATTGTCCATGAGTATATTGGTGGATCTATCTTCTTGGCGCTACGCAAGCAAGATAAGAACCAGGTGCTCGACATGGACATGTTCATGAAGCTAACGGGAGGTTCAGAGTCCGGCGTTCTCGAGTAAACATTTAGAGTTCCTCTTCTCTTCAAGGGAGAGAGAAGAATGAATGGTGGTAGTGGACTTTGAGATATGTGGCCGGAAGGGAAGGAGAAGGGATAAGGTAATGCTTCATGATGTCAACACGTACACACACACATCCTTGGAAATATCGAGTGAAAAAGAATTGGGGTATTTTATCAAATCTAGCATGTGCATCAAGTACCCCGATACAATGGAATGTTTGTTTGAGTAGGATTGATAAATTCTTGATCGAAGGATGGGTCTGGAGAATGGCTTTGATACGAGTCTGGCAAAGACTTTCATTACCAGCTAGACAAGTAATACAAATGAAAATTGCTAATCTGAAAGCTTTTAAAGTGAAATAGATAAAATGTATAGAGATGAAGCAATATCTTATCCACCTTAGTTGTTCAGTCTCTTCCTTGGCTTCCCACCTTCATAACACTGCCAGCGATACCCTAGCAGCTTCCATCCGTGGTGATATATCATCATTGTTTGGTCAGTCAGTCAGTGAGTCCTGTGGTCAGTCCTGTGGTCAGTCCTTGCCTACTGCTGTCATAGATGATGGACTTGTCTGATTAGCAAGGAGCCAGTTGTATGGAGGTGACTATGATGAATCATAACCAAGCAAGCTCTAAGATGGATGCTAATGGCTTAGTGGAAGGAGGAAGTCAATACTGGTGCCCAGCTGTTTGTTTCGCAACGATTCAGCAATCCTTCTTTTTTGTAAACCTCTTTGCAATAACTGTAATTATGCTTAGGAGGTAATTGAATTGGAATGCTTGATGACTTTGATAATGAAGACAACATTTTTTATAAATATATATTTTCTTGGAATTTTCGTCAAATGGATGTTTTACTTTGTCATGTAGAATTCTTATGTCTTGATTAACGGTTTTATATACATTTTCCCTGTTTTCTTAGGCTTTTAGTCAGTTTGTAAACGGCCAACACATTTTTACTGAAAATTTGCTCACTAATTTCATGATGGCTCTCAATTTTTATGTAAATAGATATATCTGTATATATATATAATGAACTTTATATCCTTACAATCAAGTCTCTTAACTTTTTATTTTCTCTAGGTGATGCATTAAGTGTTTTATTTATTGTGCGATACCCATCCCGTCCCTTGAGTTTACAGCAACTGATTGCAACAGAGTGTTAAATGCTCCTGCATGCTGCTTTTGATACCTATCCTATGTTGTCATTATCATCATCATTATCATCATCATGCATTTACTTTGAAGTTTATTACTTAGACACCCTATAAGATTACACCAAGTAATAGCACCTCACTAGCTTTGACCCAATCATATTGTATTGAATATATTTTCATAAATGTGATTCTAATTGATAATATTGAAGGTCATGTATCCTTGTCTGCAAGTGTATATAATTGTACATAGGTAAGTAATGTCTATACATGTATGTATTATTCTGTACAAGTCCAATGATATACCTTTTTACAAAGTGAGCATGTATGTACACTATGGAAATACACAACTGGAAATTGTATTTACAAGATTTCTATGCCTGCTCTGTATACAGAATATATGAACACGATGTATGCACATAACGAGATACTCACATCTTTTTTTTCTTTTTTATTCAGAGTATTTACTAGTGAATACATGTAATGTATATCCTTCCTTATTTATATATGATTAGCTATGTTTAATGCTGTTGTGATAAACCATGTTGATCTGCCATGTTTGGTCCTCTGAATAAAATGTTCCACTTCTGTATGTACCCCTACTCAAGCAACACTTTATAAACCTGATCATTGTGAACATATCTTGATATACCTACTCTTTCTATTCTACACTCAAACACATAAATCACCAACCTGCTGAAAAGTATTACACTTCATCACTATTCCTGTATGTTCACAGCTGGCTATAATGCTGGATTGTATCTGTAAT
The DNA here is from genome assembly GCA_035222895.1 of Strongylocentrotus droebachiensis. Classification (NCBI taxonomy): domain Eukaryota; kingdom Metazoa; phylum Echinodermata; class Echinoidea; order Camarodonta; family Strongylocentrotidae; genus Strongylocentrotus; species Strongylocentrotus droebachiensis. Next base: position 470,022 of record JAVYIG010000501.1, read on the forward strand.
GAACCCAAGGATGTAAGAATATTGATAACGTTTCCTTTTATTTGTGATGAATACTCATCATAAGCCTGCTCATGCACCATTTGTCATCTTATTCACATATTCATCCATTTATGAAGTTAGTCAGTAAAACTTATGTTATATTCAGGTATATTTTGAGAGGTTTTGTCTGAAGATAATCTAAGAGGTGGTGAGATGGAGAATCTTGATTTTCTACTGCCATGACATGTAAGCAAAAGTTTAATAAAAAGAAATCAGATAGAAACCCAGCAATTAACCTTGCCAATGACTTTGTGATTGCTATTCAATTTACAAGTCTAAATTATCTACACAATTTCTTTTTTTTTAAAGATGAGGGGGAATGATGGTTAAGAAGAATGAGGATGTAACCATTGGTATGTAGTGTGTATAGTGGCAGTTTTACTGCATCAGATAATTGCTTCCATGTATTTTTGTTTTAATGAGATCTATTTGCTCAAGACAAGTTATATTTTTTACCACCATTATGTATTTATTGACTTCCTTCAATAAAAGATTCCACATTAGGGTAAATGAGTATGCTCTTCATTGTATTCACAAACTTGGAAGAGTACTATGTTCTCGCTTTAACATCAAGGCTCTATTGTGGTTGGCAGATCTTGTGTGAGATTTTTCCCTCATGTTTTTTAAATCCAGATTTGTTCCGTTTAGTGTTATCTGAATGGTCGGTTCTTGCACACTAAGGATTTTGTTAGGAAGGTATGGATATTGTGCCAAATAAACCTTGCTCATACATGTCTTATTTGCTCTACACATGGCTTGTTCAGATCTGTATAGGACTAATTTGTTCTTTTTGATTGGTGATTTGAACGAAATATTTAAGAAACCTGTAAATTTTTATAATGGAGAGCGGATTTGGTCAAAGTGAACATTTGCATGGTGATGATTATTTGTTTTATTTTCTTTTTTGGTGAAACTTTGTTACATAATCAAAGTCCTTACCTGAATGAGGCGAATTAAAACTGGCTGTAGTATCTAACTTCTCCACAAAGACATCAAATCTCTTCCTTGTGTTCTGTGTGATTTCAATATCATGAATGGTGTATTGTTGATCTGGTTGATCTGGCCCGAATTAAAAAAGGAAGGTTCGTCGACAAACCAGGTTTTCGTACGTCATATGACGCGTTTTGACGCGTTTTGACGCGGTTTTTACAAACCTGGTTTGTAAAAAACAAAAGGAGGTTTGACGACAAACCTCCTTTGTGAATTCTGACCTTTTTGTTTGTGAGGTGTGAGAAATTCAGAAATTATGAGAGAGGTTTCCCATGTGACATGTCTTCTTCTCCTTATTTCATCCAAAATTAAATATATTTCAATGTGACCATTGATTGTTAAATAGTTCTTTATGATATCACTACCATTACTCAATGGTCATATCAAGAGATTATTCATTTCTAGAAGTAAATTAATGAAAGACTTGTGATGGGACACACTTCATTGAATTGTAAATGCTGAAGTACTGTATGATCATATAGTCTGTTTGGAGCCAGAAGATTGTTAACTCATATACTTTATCACAGATAATACACTTCTAGCTCCAAACATACCATATGCAAGTTTTGGAGTATGATTCCTTCAAAAAAAATGACAGGAACACAAAATATCTATGAAATATAAAAATATTCTGTGAAATGACAATAGGCTATTTTCTTAATGTATCCCATTTTTTTGCAATTCATTTAAAGTTATGAATGCTTTGCATAGTGACGTACTTTATATACCTCACTTAAGAAATCCAGCCATCTGATTGGTCGAATTGCATTCATAAACTTCAACTGTTCCTGTAAAATTCTCGGTAACCATGCATAAAACATTTCAATATTTTTAATAACCATGGTTACTCCATGGTTACCCCATAGGTTTACATGTTAAAAAATGGTTTGAGCGATGGAGGATACCGTAATGTGTGCGAAGGATTGGTCGGTAATTTCAATACAATTGAATCTCGATCGATCTTACCGACAATTTTATCTTGCATTGTTGACATGAAGACGAAAATAAACTCTCAAAAACAAAAAAACAACATCTGCCGATAGATCTTGATCTAAGTTCGTGCCAATATGCATTGCAAAAGTAAAAGAAGGGGCCGTTTCATGGAGCTTTTGCGAAGCATCCCTCACGCAGAGCCGTTTTCAATTCATTTTAATGTATATATTGGAGAAAACTGCCGAGCATGTGAACGACGCGCGATAGCCTAGTGGTCTAAGCGTTGGTTTTCGATACACCTCTTGTTGTACGCAAGAGTTCGAATCCCGTCTTCGACAAAATTGAAAAATATTTTTTATTTTTTATTTTTTAGTCTATTTTTTTTCGGCATATAAAAGTATTAATGACCGCTTTAATATTCGAGAAATAGTTGTTTTCATACGCTCTCGGGAAGGTTACAATTGGGCTATTCCCCTCGGCAAGCCTCGGGGAATAGCACAATTCTAACCTTCCCTTGAGCGTAATAAAACAACTATTTCTCTCAAAGCAGTCATTAATACTATAATATTCACCTGTAACAAGTCAGTACATATCAAGTCTGGAATTGGAGTTTATTAATATGAACAGGTGAAAGTAATAGTTTATAAGTTAATAAGCCTTTACTTTAATCAAGAGAATATGTTTCGCATTTTGAAGAAGAAATTATTACTGGTTAGCAAATCTAAGACACAAATACAGATAAACAATATGTCACACATGGTATTTAGGTGAATAGATAATACATTTTATTACAGCTATACAATGGTATTATTACATGCACTCTCAGAGATACAAAACAACATTATTAAAGATTGCACATTATAACATGACATAGCATATACACTTACACTAATTTTCACCAACAGTGAACTTGATTCACTCCATCTTTCCATTCTCAAGCCAGAGAGGTTTGAACAGTCCTGTCTATCCAGATTCTCATCAAAAATGACAATAAAAGGCTAAACCATAATATCTCAGGTAAATAGCTGGGCTTCTTCAGTCTGAAATTTAGGAAATACTTTAACATTGTACAGAAATATATCATGCAATTGCTAAGCCAGGTGAAAGATCAAATTCTACCTTACCATCGTTTTGTTTGAAAATGTCTTTACAATGATATTTTATGTACTCGGCAGCAAACAAGAGTTTTTATAATCCCTTGAACAAAATGGGAAAAGTAAATGACAATACTTTATGAAGCCTCTATTGTTAATCATATCTGAAATGTGTATAACTTAAATGATGATACATACATTGTAAATAGGCTAGCCCCAAGATGTGAATTACTTTCCCTTGAAAGAATTACTAATAGTTTTATCATAAGGAGACCTGCCAGTGCATGTGCATTGTTCTATCAGTGCCATGCTGTTTGCAACCATACAAGTAGACAAGTTTGCTTGGACATCTGGTTTGGCATAGGCAAGAAACTACTACATATTTAAAAACATGATCTGAGACAGAGAGGCATGATCACTGCTCCACTCACTGGGGTTAGCGTTCAAGTGTCGTAGAAGCCACTGCTGAGTAAGTCATAACAATACATAGAGACCTGAACCTGGAGTATTTCGATTTGGTCAAAAATAAGATAAAAGAAGCTTCCCAGATGAAATTCACTTTGGCAAGGCTTGGGTGGACAGGTAAATTGTCGTGGCCACCAAAGTATTATCATAAATACAGGTGGTCTTAACGTTTTGCCAGAGATGCCTTAAATAAGCAAATATCAGGTAGGCTATGGAGTACTTAAAATGATACCAGCAAACTCATCAAACAATGCATGGATGGCCTTGTCATAACGTAAAAGAGATGGTGCTTATGGATGAAGTGTCCAGGTTGATGTCAGGTGATCGAGGGAAATGATAGACGGAAGAGACTGGACTCCCTTTAATCTAAACCCAGAGTCCAGTCAAAACAACCATATTATGGGTAACGGTAGGCGTATTTGATCAATCTCACCCACTACAGGCAAGGTATCTTATGTATGTTGTTATTTTGGGTGTGAGAAGCTGGAGCATTTTAAACTAAAATAGCTCAGAAAGTGTACTCAATATGACATCAGCCTTCATTCACTAGGAGGCGGAAAACAAGAGTGAGAGAGAGAGAGAGAGAGAGAGGAGAATCTCCAACCCATGTTGTGCCAAGGATGGCAGCATACAACAGAAATAGACTACAGATGCCTTGCTCTTAAACAAAGATCCTGAGATCAAGCTCGGTCACCATAAGTACATTTTCACAATGGCTAAAGACTCTGAATACATGTTTTAATGCAACAAATTAAGTAAAGAGATATATTCATGCCATAAACATTGGTTACTATCTTGGACTAGAGAGTGTATAGATCACCAGTGCTACACTGGTCTCAGTCTTCAATGGCTAATGGTTTGCTATACAGGTAGCCCAATCATGTTCCATCTTCTTCACTATCAACATAACACAAGTTATCCTCTGCCCTGGTGGAGGAAATGGAAACTAGCCTTCCAGCTGCCATGTCCTACTGGAAACAGACCATTACATATTCATCTTCATTATAGATATAATAATACCTATCTATCTCGTGGCCCAACCCTTGGGTTTTGTAATTTGTAGACACTGGTCCAGGATGCATCGATCTGAAATTAATGGAGACGATCTCATCTTCCCTGTCTAACATAGAAGTCCATCACTTCAAGTAATGTTTAGTTAGAGCTCTTGGTTTCAAGATGTGAATAGACTGGTATAGAACTCTGAAACACTCTGCTTTCGTTGGTACTTCTGAACCATTTCTTGGATTCTCTGACGTCTCCGTACGTGAGGAGGGGAGTACCTGGATAAGCCGTTATAAAAACAAAGTATGAGACTAAGATGCTCCCATTTCATATCATTACGTTTCCACTTAATAGATTACTTGTCACCATTGCATGGCTATGAAAATAACATATTCTAAGGGCTGTAGTTGAGTTGTAATTTCCCCTCACAAATAAAAAACAAGAACAAATCTTATACATCTCAAATTCATGTTTGAAACAAGTCTCACTGCCCATCCCCCCCCCCTCCAAAAAAAAAAAAAAATATATATATATATATATATATATAATAATGAATACAAAATGGAGCATTGTTTAATTTATAAGCACTGATGATTTATATACTATAAATTGTTTTCTTCATGCAATTGCTTGTAATGGTTTACTCACTTTAACTAGCAACCCCTTTTAATATTCATAACTCAGCAAAAGTAAAATCTAGATTGAGTGGAAACAAGTGAAAGTGAAAGTGAAGAAGAGGATGAAGTACTTACTTTTCACTCTCCAGGCGTTTCCTATTGCATGTGTTAACTACAGTCTGTCTGACCAACGTCCCTAGTGTTCTCCTACTCACAACCATACCATCAACCAAGGGGATAGCTAGTGTACAACTAGGAAGAGAAACAGACAATACAGGAACATGATATACTATTCTATCAAGTAAAACAAATTATTGAGATTTTAAAGAAACAGTTTGGCAGTAGATATAAACGGTGTGATGGTTAAAACTAGCAAATCACAACGCTGGCAGAATACTTGACCACAGTAGGAATGAAACAAATGAATTTCAAAAAATTCTTTTGAGCTAGAAGCTACTCATACCTGTACATATTATGTGCAGTAAATATATATACTTCGCAACGTTACATAGGATGCACACAAGAGGAGCATGGTTTTTAGCTTTACAAACGCTTTCGACTTATTCTCATCAGTTGAAGTGATGAGAATAAAAAAATCTCTCTCCTCACACATATGTTAATATGAAGTAACTACAGCAACGGACATCAGAATTCATTTCCCTATCCCATTAATGGATCGATCCCATCCCTTACCTGCTCTGTATATGAATACGGAAGAGTCCACTCTTGAGTAGGTGTATATAGATGATCATGATGGAGGGTTCAGGTGTCTTACTAAGTGAGTTGTTACTGGTTGTCAGGTTTTCAGAGCCTGTACTTGTCTTGTGAAGCAGATCAGCTGTGAGGAAGAAACACTAAGGATTATTCATCTCTGAAAACTGAAATCATTAACTCATCTCCAATAAGAATTCAATATCTTAGTAATTGTGGAGTGCTAAGAGTGTCAAGTCTGACAGACATGAGCGCTATACAAGAACCCACTGTTATTATTATTATTATTACATTAGGATTTCTACCTAAATTCATTGTAAAGAGATCAAGCACTGATTCCTCTCCTTTCTGTAAGCAGTTTATATTCATTTTATTTATGGAACAACCTCCAACAGATATTGAAAACACTGATACTAATACACAAACACATTTCTTATATATATCACATGTTTACTAATGGTACATATGACATGGGGTAATACATAGTCTGTAGTAAACATGTCCATGACATACAGATTGATACCACTGTAAGGAAAGGTTTTTTTATTTACTACAAAGACTCGCAATAAGAAGACTTCTAGTAGTTTAAAGTCAAATATGGAGTGGTTGTACAACACTCAACCACAACCAATTTTCTACACATTGTATTCAAATATTTAACTTCAACCATGGACTCAACACTACGCTTAACCATAACCCTAAACTCAATGTAAACTGCCACGCTACTCCTACATCTCTGAAGAAATAAAACCTGGAGCAAATGTCACCAGAGCATATTTCTGATCAGGTACCAAGTGTTTAATATGTTACTAAATTTTCTAAAAAGAGGCCTCGGCTATAAATATGACATGTGAATAAGAAGAGCTTACCAAGAGGGAAAGTCTGATGATCTTCAAAGTTCTCCAGCCATACGACTAAGACCTTGAGTTCAGGAGGAGTAGCATTGACTCCCTTAGTGGAGAACTTCCTTGATGGACGCTCCAAGGAGCCTGCTAAGGATCCAGCTAAGGAGCTGTTACTACTGGATCCACTAGCCTCTAGGTCTGCAGGACGTGGTTGAACACCTTGTTGGGTAGATGAGGATGGGGGTTGTGCAGGGTTAGGTTCTTCAGGGACTGGTGATAGCTGGGTGGCATCTATATAGTAGAAATAAACAGTCATGCATTCATGCATAGAATGAGGCATGTAAAATGATTGCACGTTGATCACAGTGTACTAACCGTAAAGATAAATAACTTCTGGTAGAGAGAAGGACATTTCAATCAAACTTGGTTGCGTATAGTCTCATATTGTTCCATATGGATAAAATCATACATGTGCCAGATATTTCATATTTCATCCATGTTTCAAGTATTTGACAGAAACTACCAAATTGAGGCCATCTCTCACTTTGTAAACAACAGGAGTTTAGAGAATTTGTGAACCCCAGCAGAAAGATGGTATTACGCAAAGCCCAGTTGCACATTTTAATTTAAATCATGCACATACCTGCAATTTAAAAACAACTGAGAACAAAATCTGAAAAGATTTTTTTTTTAAATTAACATCAACTGAAACTCACAAATCTAAAATAGTTCATAAAAGAAGAAATAATAAAGACAAAGTTTACCATCATTTGAGGCTACTTTGGGTTCATCATCGGTTGGCACAACAAATGCAATCTCTGATGAAAAGTCAGCAAAGTAAAGAACTTGTTTCTTCCCACTGTAGAGACTCCCTCCATGAGTCAGCTCTTCCTTTACATTACCTGGGCACAACGTCAAATAAGATTAAATCAATGGGATTCATGTAACTCATTTTTATTATTATATTAAAGATATTTTTAATAGTTTTAGAGCACTAAAGAGTCCTTAATTATACAAATCACATCATCTAAATGAACAGCTATATTGAAATATAATAGGTCTTCTTACGTCTCATTAAAAAGATATCATTTGGCTCAGTTTAAGCCTTACTGATCTAATTTGGACTATAAATATCTAAGTAATTGAAGTAAGCAACACATTATTATGTACATATCATTTTCATGCACTACATTATTATTTGTGTTATCAGCAATACATTCGTAAGTGTAACCCAACTATACTCTGGATTTGAAATTTCCATGACAGTTAAAAAAAAAAAAAGCTTATGTACAGAATCATATATTGATGCAATATACAAATGATGCATAAGTTCATTGTACAATTCTATCTCCACTCAAGTTAAGGATGAGTGCATCTATCATACAAAGTGGTAAGGCTGAGTATGGTAGATGCATACAGCTTCAATGACAGTGGATAGATAATTTAATGAATGAATGAAAAAATGCATCTATACAGCAAAACTCCTAGAATGTTGTTGCTTGATAAAACAAGAGGTCATTTTAGATTAGTCAGTTTCATGATCAATGTCAATTAAATCTCAAGTTTAGAAGGCTTGTAGCGAGCACAGAAAGTACAAACGTGCCTACCTGAGTACCTGTATATGTGTTTAAGCACAGTGCTACGCATTACATACTTTAAAATTGTTGGATAGTACTAGAAACTATTAGATGCTTTTTAATTGAAAATGTGAGATAGTCTTCATTAGACTTATCACTTGATAAGTATCTAGGAGTGAAGTGTATAATATATTATAATCCATACCATTGCTCTGAGTCTTGGTGTTAGCATCAAAGTCTGGTATCTTCCAAGATGTAGTCATGTGACCTGTCCATCCTGCATGCTGACCAATCACAACAGGCCATCCAAGGGCTTGCAGAAACTCCAGGAACTGATATTGTACATTGTCCTTAGATTTCTTTTAGAAATGAAAGAGAAACCAAAAGCCATTATTAGACATGTTACATCAATTTGATATCAATAGCTAAGATAATAACACTTGACTATTCTTTTAATTGACTATTCTTTCAATTAAAACTAAACAAAAGCTACTTGAGGCACAAGCTCCTGACAAATGTCTACACAAAATAACAAAAGAGTACATAACAATACATCAGAGAGGAGATGCAGGAAGTAACTGAGCACTTGAAGAAAGTAGACTTTTCCAACCCAATTATATTTAAACTGTCTTCCTCATGCGAGATGAAGTGATATGACTCTTTGCCATCTCTAAATGTAACAACTAAAACAAAAACGCAATCAAATTAACAAAAATCAGGACTACTGGAAATAGGTTACTCACCACATTATAGAGAATGTCTTCTGCTTTCTTCTGTCCAGTTTTAACATAGAAGATGAATGCTGTATCAAAGGTTCTGCTTGGAATCTCATCAAGATGAAGTAGGTCAGGGGTGAAACCGGCTTGAGTATCATCTATAGCTACCAATGCTGGAGGAAGACTCGAATTCTCAGGGCCCTGCATCAAACATATATATAAGCTCAATAACATACAAGCTATCAACATTTAAGCTCAAGTACAGTTATAAGTAGTAAAATAAAATTGGAAAGAAATGTTACATATAGTGTCCTGTTGTTCTCCTTCTGTCAAGAGATAATATATATATATGTACTAGATCATTGGGTATTCCATCTCCCTATGCCCTTTTCACATAGATTGATTTTCATACTAGATTAATAATGGTTGAATTGTGTTGTTGTAAATATTCGTTGAGTTTCAAAATAGGAAGTTTTACCTGTGAGATCACAGAATGAACCTACCTGTAAGCTTTCAATGTTGAGATATCCTAGATGTGATAATAGAAGTCTAGCTGGACTGAACTCTGTACATGGTTTAGGTGGTCTGGATTCAGTCTGTGGATTAGGATAACTAACTCTCTCCGTCTCTTCATGTGCTGTATCACTAACAAGCTTCTCATACTCCATCTGATCTTGAAGTAGTTTACCTAAGGTCACATGATCTTCATGAGATTCCTCTGTCTCAATCTCATCCAGACTAGGTATGCTTTGGTCCCTGGGAATGAGACATTTAAATAAAGTCAATTCTATGATTTACTACAGATTCTGAAGACAATTTGACAAAAAATGATACCTATTACAATTACATGGCAAATTACTTTCATTTGAAGGAATTTCCACCTCATTGCTTTCCTTAAATCTTGTTTTTGAAAAACCTTGAGATTGCACATAATTGCTGAAAAATAATCCAGACTTAAAAAACCCCGATATCATTAGATGGTCAAATCAAATCTACCAATCAGATAAAAGTTCTTCTATGACATACACGTATAACCAGTCTTGCCAATCAACTGACACTTTACCGTATGTCATTCAAAACATGGCAATATTAGAGTAGAATATTGAATATGCTTTCTAAGCTGTACACTTTCAAGGTGTTTATGAATTATTATATTCCACATACTAAGAATCTTGCTCTACGATTGGTCAAAAGTAAATCACGTGATGAAAGATAGTTCGCCCATTATTGATGGGAGAAGCAAAAAGTTTGTTACACTGTGTAGATAGTACTACTATCTACACAGTGCAATGCACTTTCACTGAAGATAGAGGTACTATCTACAAAGGGCAACGCACTTTCACTGAAGATTATCCAAAAGCGCACTAAAACAGGCGTAATTAAGCGCGCATTACCAATGAGCGCAATTAATACAAACACATGCGCGCACCGTACCCTCAAGGGGTTGGGTTTAACTGTTAAACTTTTTTGGTGTGAATTTGGGCATGGTGTCTTTCATGTAGATGCATACACATCCTTTTTTTTTGTAGTTAAATTTTTTAGATGTGGAATATAAAGCAAATAATCACCTTTTGGTTTCAGGCGATGGCAAACTATCACTTCCTCGTCGATCAGAATGTATACGCTATCTTTCCTCAGCTTCGCTTCGGAAAGATAGCTACATCCAGATCGCCTCGGAAGTGATAGTTTGTCCCATCACCTTCACCAACGGTAGTTATTTGCTTATTATATCCTGCATCAAAAATTTGTTGGCTTTTGATTGGTTGAGAGCTCGTCACATGACCAGAAATATTTGACCTATTTTTAGAAAGTACTATATGAGAGTACTATTTTGGTTTAATTTGGTTACAATTTGGGAGTTGAAAAAAAAATGTGATTTTTTTTTTTTGAATTCTCGCTACCCTAAATAGGTACGAAAATCTCGAAATTCGCGAGACGAGGTAATTTTCACTCTCTCGGGTCGTCACTACAACTTCCGGTATAGAGTCCCATCCCGCTGGCGCTAGCGCCTGTGTTCGCTGTGCAGAGTTTTCACGCACGCTAAAATCGATGCTAATCAGTGTAATTGGTACAGATTATAATATGCAATGGAAAGCTTCGGGCAGAATTAGTGACTTTAGCACAAAAGGCCGTTAAACTCTACCGTGAAAGAGAGGGTTGTGATCACGAACGCCTGCACAGGAAGCTGTAATGTCGAAAAGCTATCCCATAATGCAATGCGGATTTCAGGATTTTCCCCGGATCTCGGCAGAATCGCTATTTGGGGTAGCGAGAATTGAATCAAATTTTTTTCTTCAAATCTTGATATAATGAAAACAAAATATTTTAAATCTTTTTAGATAAAAATTGACATTTTTTTTGTTCTAAATTTTTTTTTCCCAAAAATGTTTTTTTTTTTTTTTTTTTTTTAAATACATTTTTGATGCAGGATATAAAACAAATATACCATGCCTTCTATTCGAGGTACTGGTTAAACTATGGGCCTCGGTGACTCCAAAAGTACCATTTGCTTCGGGGCTGTGCCCCTCAGCAAATAGTACTATTGGAGTCACCTCTTGCGCATAGTTTTAACCAGAACCTCTCAAGGCAGTGTATATTTGTATACTATCTTCAATTATCAAAGAGGATTTCACCATAAGATTGATCTCTCTATTTCCCCCCAAGTACTCTCACAAGAGTATGTGCTTTGCATTAAAATAATAAATTTATAATAAATGCAATATGGAAGTGGAGAGTAGAAGAAGATTATGTAATAATGGTAGAAGAGGTCTTACGCCTTGGTGATGGGAATCTTGTTGATAGAATCTGGAAAGTACTTGGATGTAATCTCATGGTGTGTTCCCATACTATCATTAGGTTGAGGTCTATCAGGGTAGATCAAACGAGCTTCAGCCGTTTCCTATGGATCAATCAACAGTAGAACTCAATGTTAACAGACTAGTTTCAAACAATACAATTTTAGATCATTTAAAGATGAAGTTGAGTTCGGGTTAGGCGATTGCATTGTGAAAGAAACGGTGTGGAATCGACCAGAAAAGGGTGATCACCTAGCATATAAGAATTTGTGTGTATTGCAAGGTTCTGGAATCATCAAAATGATAAGAAATTTGGCCAAGTCTTGGTAAAGTTACAAACACTGTACACAGAAAGATGTACATGGGGTAGATGTTACATGACATATTTAGAATATGAAGGCATTTGAAAAGCATGGCTCTTCAAGAGCCATGCTTTTCAGGGAACATGTCTTATCTGATGTTCTTCCACACTTGCATAATAAGACTGATAACGCTCACAAATTATTTTTCACCTCTTCCCAGAACTCAACCTTCTCTTTAAGCTTTTAAAAAGCATTTCAAAGGTGTATTCTCATTTGGTTTAGGTCTATCTGGATAGATCAAACGAGCTTCAGCAGTTTCCTATGAATCAATCAACATTAGAACTCACAGACTGGTTTCAATTAATATCTCAGATTATCTAATAGTTTAAAAAAGAAATTTAAAAATTGTAAAGCAATCAAAGCTGGTGTATATTAATATTCTGATAAAAAAAATTGTAAAATACTTTTATGTTAACCACTAGTTCATGCACAATATTGATATTACTTTGAGAAATAAATTAGATTCTTTTCGTCAGAATGAAATGATTCTAACCTTATCTTTTCTGGATGAATGACGAAGCTGGAAGGTCCAAACATGACGGCCAGTTGGACCACGGATGATAACTGTCACTGTTGGCAGTAACTCTAAAAATACAATTGAAATTATGAAATAAATATACAATAAATTAACATTAGAAGACAAAATATATAATTTTGCCTAAATCTGTGTTCACAGGTGTATATTTTGCGGAAGGATACAAAATGAGCAAACTAAAAGTTTGTATATAATATTTTTGTTAAGATCTTCAGTAGAAAGAAGATTTTTAAGAGTTATTAAAGAGTTTTTAAGATTACCCTACCCCTACTTTGCATTCCAAGCATAAAAAACATAACAACAACAAATGCTAGAATCAAATTTATCAGTTATAATGCCTTATGCACAAACACAAGTTGTGGTAGAAAGCAGAGAAATAGTATGACAATAATTCAAGAAACCATTTCATATACTGATTCACAGAATGAAATTATCTTTGAATTAAAACATGAAACAAATATTCAAGAAATCCCATAAACACAAGAACAAAAAGTACCTTTGGTAAACTTGAGAGGCTCTTCTAGCATGGCAAGTAGGATGGAGTTATCCATCACAAAATACTTGAATGTTGGTTTGACCTCAGGGTTAGGAAGGTCAACGTACTTGAGTAGGGAGGTCTCGTCTAAGAGAGAGACTACTGTAGATGGTCCACATGGTGCTGGGAACGAACCCTACAAGACACAAGAGAAAAGGTTAAGAAAGTTAATCGCCTGTCATTCACAAATCTTAGGTAGCACAAAATACTGAAGTTAAACAAAAATTAAGGTAAAATGGGTACTATTTACCTTATAAGGACTCCTTTATGATCAAAAATGTTCGACAAACTTGTGCTATTGAATCAAGGATATCTGTCATCAAATATGAGAACACCAACTAAACACACTACAAGATACACTTCCATTCTTTCAAATAAAAACTTGATATATCTTGAGAATTAGGGATTAATACACAATCCACAGATACTAGAATCAGGTTATATGTACATGCCTAAGTAACAAAATAAAATCAATAACACTAATCCATCTTTCAAACACTCTGAATAGTACACATGACCTACCAGTTGATTGAGGATACATGAAAGCACACCCTGAGCAGCATTCTTAACCCTTGTAGAGGTTGGTTTGAGTTCCTTGGCTTGTTTGAGTACAGCTGGGATACTAGCTTTAGGTTGGGATTTAGTCCCGGAGATACCCAGCTCTACTACCTCCAATACAATCTGAAGAGTCTCCTGAAATTAGACAGCATTACACAAAAAGTAACATGAAAACTGTTAGAGACCGAAAACTCATAGATCTGATGAATAAAGAAGCCATTTCACCTTACTTTGTTCAATTTTGTATATTTTTCACCACTTTTATTCAAGTAATTACTGATGATTTGTTGCACTTGCATGAAGTTTGACACTATACATTTTCAACTGTGAATTTTAATGGATATACTCCAGATACCAACAGAGTCCATTGTGTGAAGATCTATACTGATCATATAATGCAATCTAGAGGCCCTACAGTATTCCCTCTATGCAGGTGAAAAGAGTCATCCATCTTATACAAATAAAGGGATTTATAATGCCGTGGGAGAGTGTATGTGGTTGTTTACTGACTTATATGGACACAAACCTTTAAAGTTGAATCCTTCATCCTGTTTGCTCTATACTGTATTTAATGGGAATGTTGTATTATGATATCAACTCATATTATTGATATAATCCAACTTACTCTATCCTTGAGCAGATAGCTATGTTCTACCACCCATACAGTGAGACAGTTAAAGGCAGCTACGATGATGGAATGAAGATCTCTTGAATGATATACAGATGGTTGATTGCACTGCTTGGCGATATGGTCACAAATCCACTTCACATTCCTCTTGCATTCTAGTGGATCTATAACAAAGAATAGAATAACATGGAGATATTTTTTTTTTATAGATTTATAGATTTTATTTTATATGGCAGTGAACAGAGCCATACTCTGCTTCACACAACTTGTGTGCACTGAGAGCCATAACATTAAATGAAGTTGAAGGGGCGATGATCATCAAGGAACAACTCGTTTAAAGAAATCTTAACAGAATTCAAGCTTACAACTTTTTAAGTAAAGAATTATAACACTAGGTATGATACAGTATGTATCACTTGTAAACAATAATGTTGCAATAATATTTTCAACATTACTAGCAAAAAGCATGATGCATTTCTTAATTGATCTTTAAAGTTCTTATATTTCTTCATATTTTTTTTCTATCATCGACACTTGAATACATTAGCATAACAATTAATGCTTATTTTCTCATCTAATTTGTTACTGTAATTCATATCCATAGCAGCTAACAAAGAAAGACTCACTGACCTTGTACTTTCATGGGGATCCTAGCAACCCCAGAGAGTAGTTCCAATGCTGCCATAGCAACGCCACAATCCTTACTCCAGGTCGACATGAGTTGTTGAAAGACGAGATGACAACATCTTACAAAGATGGCCCATGCTGTATCTGTTACTGGTATGAACAATCACCAAGGCTTAACTTTTAGTAATTAAAAAAGGTAAATTACATGGTCATTCATTCACTGTATGTTAGTTATGAAATAATTGATATATACTACAGAAGAAGATTATAAATGGATACATCATGTAAGAAAAGTAATTCCTGCGGAGCAACTACCGGTACATGTGTACATTTGTTTTGTTCGTAATGAAATGACATTTCTAACTATACATCACTTCTAAAGACACTGGTAGTAAGTAAGAACTAAATGATAATAATTAAACTGATTTTGTACCAGTTCACTACCAGTCCCTGCTTTGGATATGACATTAATGACATGTACTAACATCAGGTGCAAAATAACTCCATGCAATGCTATCCAATCTATAGTGAAAGAGTGAGCACAGCAACATCATCAAAGATTGAAAACAATGTGATGGTAAGAAATCCATGTTGAAAAACAGTAAAGATAAATCTCTACAGAAAGACCTAATGGATCATGAGGTTTGAAATTCAAATTTTTAGGCAGAGATGAAATAAAAACTTTAAAAGCATTCAATAGTTGATGCCAATGAATATTTTTCCCAGGGTGAATCACTTGAGATTCAAAGAATACAAACAGAGATGTTATACAATATAGGAAAGTAGCAATATATCAAGTTATAAAGACATCAGAGTGAGAGAAACAACTAATTGGAAGAGAAAGATTGTATGTGGAAGGTGAAATACATGTGACAGACAAAGACTCCAGGAGCATAATGTGTATACAAAGGATATCTATCATCATAGTATATGGTCTAGATGTATAGTTCCCATTTTACAGCAAATGACAAAAGAGTGCATGTCTTTCATAAAGTTGTTGCATCGAAGAAGAAAAAAAAAGGAGAAAATATGAGGCACCACAATGATCTTTCTCATAACTACTTATCTCTGTCTGTATCCTTATAACTCTGTCACTCAATCTCAATCTCTCTCTCTCTCTCTCTCTCACTCTGCTCTTCTTATCTTCATTCCTTTCTTACAAATGAGTATGAGTAGAATAGATAGGGTGTTAATTTAAATGTACCATTTTCATTTCATATAATGCCATGTAATATGCCAGCAGATCAACCACCATCTTTCATAATTCATTCCATTAAGAGTTAGTGTCCCTTTTTACACATCTATTAATCTACTTTACATATATGTGAATTAGAAGCTATGCAGTACAACGTACATGCATACTAGAAGCAAATGCCTTTAAAAACATATAATGGTATTAAATCAGATATTAAATTTTGTTCATTATATCTAACACTGTATTCAGCCCAGTACTTTGTTTCTTTGACGTGGCTGCCAATAATGTATATACATCCATCTTTGCAAATAGTGATGAGATTGCATGACTTATACTACAGAAAAGTACGGTTCAGCCTACATAAATACCCCATATCAAAGATAAAGCTGGACTGTTATTGAGTTAAAAAAAGAGCCTATATATGTGGATTAGAAGAAACCTAATACAAGAATAGAACTAATACAAAAACTAAACAGGATTAGGATTTAAATCTTCACAAGGCAGACAATCCTTATATGTATCTACTTTGTTCTATGTAATCATGACCAAGGAAACAAAACTAGATTTAGCAAAGAAACTTTGAGGACTAATGAGTTCTAAACTGCTAATGGAATAATCAACATGATAGCATTGACCTTACTAGATGTACAGAGTGCATTCATACTCATAATTCATGACTGAAATGGGAGGAAAATGGTAATACATGTATTTTATATACAACAAGGAGTGATATATATTGTCTGTAGAGATCTACAAAGACACTAACGGTATGTAAAATGAAATGACTCATCAACCTTCTGACTATAGTTGATAATGTGTTTGAAGAAAATATTTAAAAACCATAAGGTTCTTGATGTATGTATGTTAAAAAATATGATAGTGAGAGAGAGAGAGAGAGAGGACGAAATGATTATACAAGGAATAATAAAAAGAAATCATTAGAGACCTATAAAGTATAGTGCCATATAATATCAAAGTGTTAACGTTGATGTATAACTCCTAAAAACATGAAGGAGCAGGAAGAAGTTGTTATTTTAAAGAAGTAGTACATAATAGGAGAAACTCAGATTATACAAAAATGTCACACATTCCAGCAAATGGACAGGAGTGGAATATCCCACTTTCAATATTCAAATCTTATGAGGCATCCTTAATAACTTTAAAAACATTACAGGATAGTCATTTGATGGTGTTAAAATTACAAATATATTATTTTTCTAGTGTTTATAAACAGAAGACAAAAGGCTATAGATCAATTTGAAATTGAGACAAACATGCATTTTACCTTGTTATATTTCCCAAAAGCATACATATCTTTTAACGAGAACAAGTCAATACATAACAATGTTAAGAACCATACAAACACATGCCATTCTGACATTTATTGTGCTAGATTTGTTTACAAACACAAACCCATGGCAATTAAGATCAAGAATAGTGTCTAAAATCTTTGGGATAAAAACCACTGTCAAATATTTCTTTATCCTTAATTTGCCTAAAGTCTGCCTCATATGTTGTCATATGTAATAGATTTTATTAGGGGTTTTGACAATGGTAAGTGATTGAAGATGCAAGAACCAAAAGAGACCAAACAAATAAAAAACAAACCATTTTTATCTTGAGAGCAAAGGGACAAAAACATCCTGAGGAAAACCGGAATTGAAATTGAACTTCATCGGGAGATGTTGGCCATTTGAACTTTTTATATAAAATAAATTGAGCCATTAGAAATTGTCAACAGCATAAATGGGGAACTAGGAAAATAATCTGGGAAAACACAGGATTTTTCAAAGGGCTTCACTTGGATCTACTTCCTAAATAAATTATCTAAGAAGGTATCTTCTTTAGACTGGCATGTGGATACAAGAGGATTATGCTAATAAGAACAAAGACAGAAAGAGAGAGAGAGAAAGAGAAAGAGAAAGAGAAAGAGAGAGAGAGAGAAAGATAAAGAGAAAGAGAAAGAGAAAGAGAAAGAGAAAGAGAAAGAGAGAGACTGAGAGAGAATGAAAACAAAAACAAGGTTTATGATCACAAAGCCACATAGAACACAGCAAGTGGTTAAAACATAAAGATTTGATATGATGAAGATTATCTTTGTTGTGGATCGTTACCTGTGGTGATGGGGGGATTTGATGTTTCCTGGAACGCGGCATCAATTAAAGCTACAAACGAGGTAGGAGTAGGTAGGTACATGTATCTTTATTGTATAGTGAACGCGGCATCAATTAAAGCTACAAACGAGGTAGGAGTAGGTAGGTACATGTATCTTTATTGTATAGTGACTAGCTAACATCAGACCAGGAATCATTCATGCCATGTAACTCATATATATATATTGATTGCTAATCAAATAATAAAAGCTTCTTGCAGTATTGGTGGATTAGGAATACAAATGTAAAGGTTTATATGAGGCTTTGAACTGAAACAAAACCATTCCATACATCAAAGACAGCTCAAGGTTGGATAGCACTGAACCAATATAGCACTGTTTCCTTTATCTTGTTTGACTATTCAAAAGAGCAAGTCTGATGTATGGAATGGTTTCTGTTTCAATCTAATCCTATTGGCAAAATAAACAAAAATACAATAATGGAAATATGAATTAGGGCAATGCATGATCGATGCTGCTGATAATGACGCAGACCATTGTATACCGTTTCGCTTACATTCACCGACTACAACATGTAATACCCTATGAAACCTAATACATGTATGCTAATGTTTTGTGCTGGCTTGTTTTATTTCATCGCGACTTTCCCTCCTACACAGAATAGATGCTAAGATCTGATTTAAATAAAATCAAACACAACTAAGACAAGAATGTAGTATAAAATGTCCAAGACTCACCAAACAAGCTTCCACTAAGTGAACTGCCTGGTGGAGCATTATCTGTGTTCTCTTCACTGTCATTCACACTACTGTGGGATAGAAGGAGAGAAAGAGAAAGAGAGAGAGAGAGAGAGAGAGAGAGAGAGGGAAAAGAGGGAGGTATCAAAATGTGGAGAGAATGAATGGAGAATGACAGCAAAAGGAGGAAGCAAACAAGGAAAAGAGTAAGAGGCAAGTTTTTTTAGTAAAACAAAAATCAAAGTTTCCATATGAAAGTACCGTATTTGCCGGCGATAAGGCCGCACCCCCGATTTTGACATTTAAAAAAAAAAAAAAAAATCTTTTGCCAAAGTCGGGATTCGATCTCTTGCGTACAAATGTTGATGTGACTAAAATCACCGCCTTAAACCGCTCGGCCATCACGCACTGATAACATACACTGCAGTTTTCTGTGATGTAGTCATTGAAATGGATTGAAAATGGCGACTTCGCGTGCTGGAAGCTTCGCGGCAGCTTCTTTTACTTTTGCAATGCATTGGCACGAACTTAGATCAAAATCTATCGGCAGATGTTGTTTATGGAAGTTTATTTTCGTCTTCATGTCACCAAAGCAAGATAAAATTGTCGGTAAGATGTGTGGAAATGTATAGTTATTGTACCGTTCGTAGATCTAGTCCCATATGTTAAAATTAGTGCTGGTTTTGACTTTTTTTTTTTTTTTTTTTTCTGTTTCGCCGTAAAGGCAGCACCCCGACTTTTTGATATTTTCTATTCCCAAAAATACTGCGGCCTTTACGCCGGCAAATACAGTAGTTGATTTGCACAACTCATATATTTCAATACATTACCATAGTTCTTGATCATTATTGTTAAACATGACATTGTATACAAAGTGACTGTTTATTCAATATGAAGTTGTTTTTTACCTTGTAGATTCTTTCCTTGAAGGTGTCTCTGAATGGCTGGTCTTAGCTTCCACTGATTCACTCATAGCAGAGTCTAGGATACACATGTACATAGCACCTGTAAGCAAGCAATCAAAAAAGGTTATATAAATGTGACTGCATCTCCAATGGTCAATTCATTAATCACTATGTGACCTTTGACAACTAACGGTAACCTCATGAAGTTAAATTCTATTACATTATCTTTTCAAGTCTGAGTGTAACCTCACAATTTTTCTCAATTATTGTGCTAACAGAAGATTTAGTGAATGAGGGTGTGAGATTGTTAACATTTTAATACCTCATGAAGCTGAAATTTTCATGTATCATGTTACATATGTGGATGGATTAATGTCAAAATCTGTCATATTTAAAAAGTCATTTCATGATAGACATTTTAATCATTTATTGCCATCAAACGATTATGGTAAAGGGATCACTTTGTCTTAGATCCTTTTAAAAAATCCTTGATTTAGCTCATGGTGCAATGATAATTATAAACCTTTAGGACAGTCAGGAACCCCATGACTTTTACAAGCTGATCGTCAAGATATTTATGATTGAACATCAAAATCAAATTTTGCGTTTACCAAGCGGTTTTCATAACACTACAGTCTATTGGGGAAAATGAGTATGGTAAAACCGGTCACTCAAAGGTTTTTACATTTTTGAGGCACTTCTTGATCCTTTTTAAGCGACTTTTTTTTAGGGCCTCAATATAACACCATATCACAGACACTGATAACACGTAGGGCCGTGCATCTCAGATTTAACATTGTTAAACGATCCCTTTAATATTTTTTTTACTTTTGAAACCATATTCACCACTACAGAGATGTGAAGTGACTTACCTAATAACATTTGTGCATTCTGAGGGTTACTTTCACACCGGAATCCACTGATCATAAGATCAACCAGCTGAGGTTTCAAACTCATGAATGTCATCTCAGGCTTGCAATCATCAGCATCATTCTGAATGATACCTTCAACAAAACAAAGTAAATTTCAATCAAAAGGAATATCTTAAGATTAGGAAGGTACAAACTACTTCCACTGCTTTATGGAGCATGCATGCATATACATAAAACTACATATAAAAAATCAGTAAGAGACATATGAAATTGCACAAAGACAGAATGGAAAAACAACTAGCTACTACAAGATTTTAATTTAAGTATGAAGGTGTTCACATCCAGTCTCTAATCTCATTTACATTGTGGGAAATAGGATGACATAATTGCCATATGTGATTGATAATATAATTATATACAGTAGACTTGCGGGTGCACCATGTGAGAGAGAGAGGGAGGGAGGATTGAGTCCTGAAAAGGACTCTCGGTAATCTTTCTTGAGGGTTTGTAGTCCTGAAAAGGACTGTTGGTATAGTCTTGAAAAAGACTGTTGGTTATCTTTCTTAGCATATAGTTCTAAGGAGAACTATATCGCTTGGAGAGGATGAGTGGCGGGATGAAATTTTTTATTTTTTATAAGGCTGCATATGACCATTTGATAGATAAAAGATAAACTTACTCTGAATGGTGAGATCTTTGAAATGATGAGGCAAACACAACATAGATAGAAGATAAACTTACTCTGAATGGTGAGATCTTTGAAATGATGAGGCAAACACAACATAGATAGAAGATAAACTTACTCTGAATGGTGAGATCTTTGAAATGATGAGGCAAACACAACATAGATAGAAGGAGATGGATTGAGGCTCGACGAAGCTCATTCTTAGGAACTAATGATCTGTTCAAAGAAAAGAAATCATATTATATCAAGAACCTCGCATAATTCATTAATTCTGGACCCAAACAGAATTAGATTAATTAATCAATTCATTAGTTTTAGATGTTCATCTATTTATATATATATATATATATGTATTTTCTTCAATAATTCATTCATTTATTAAATTGTCAGAATTCCTTCCACGTCCTTTTCAGTTCTTCATTTTGTCTCTTCAATCATTTACTTAATCCTTAAAAAGGCTTATTAACCAGTAGCTTTTCACCCATCTTGTTTGATTTTGCTATGCAATACCCTAACATGACATAACAAATAAACAGGAAATAAGACCTGAAAAATACTACCCCAGTCATAGATTATACATGTAGATATACAGTTTGACTCACTTGAAACGAAGATCCGTCTCAGGAATCACTAGATCCATAGCAGAGAGGAGGTACGGTATGAGGACCTTGACCCCTGTCAGGTCAACACGTAGCAAGTTATGAGAGTTGTAGAGGATGTTAGATAACACCAAACCGCTCACAGGCTGCAAGATTAAGGACACAAGGTCATGTTGTATAATTGCCAAATTGGTTGCATTCAAAACAAACATTACTGATGGTTTTGTTTACTGCAGTCTAAAATGCGCTAATGTACTCTACAGCAACAATGCCTATGAATCAGATGTGAGGCAGGGTGAAATTTAGAAAATATTATTCATGCAAATTTACTCTTCCCATCAGTTGTGTTGGCAAGAGGAAATGGAAAAAAAAAAAAAAAAAAAAATCAATTTATAATTACTGCTTTTCTTCACATAAAACTAAATTTCTGCAATGTCTTTATCTCCTGTCACACTATCCAAACCTCTAGAAAATCAATGTTTACTTAAACTGAACAACCTTAGAAGAGTAATTAATTATGAACTGACCTGTCTTGCATTGGTAGATAGTCCCTGAGTGAGTGTGAGATAGAATCTAGATAGGTACATAGGAAGGATACTCTCTGCCGCCTTACGACTGGTGAAGATACGACACAACGTCCCACAAGCCTCTGCACGTCCTTCCTCATAGCTCTCAGGTGAGCTGAGACGGTCTGGTACCAGGAGAGCTGCAGGAGCACCTGGTGAGGAGATGGTCTCACGCTCATGACCTTCACGAACATGAGGGGCGTCTGAAGACGAAGGTATGGACTGGGCTCGACGCATCATACGACCTTCATGAACAGTAGGACAACAAAGGTTATCAATATGGGTATGTAGTACATGCACAGCTTATCGTCAAATGCATTGAATAAAATAAAAATACTTTGTAACCACCCCTGAAGATGATCCTTCTGCTCCAGGTGCCTTGCAAACACTGATGTAGCAACAGGGATGCTTGTCTTCTTAGAGAATCCAAGGTAGAGAGCAAGTACATGACCTAATAATCTTGATAGTGAGTACTGAGTCAGAGGATGAGTTAACACTCCTAGATCCACCAGAGATCATCCATGATGTGACTGTTGACAGGTCACTCATTTACAACATCAGAGAACTAGTTTCTTGATACCGGTATATATGATGAATAACCCCAATACGATGACAACCATTCATAAGCCTGTGATGATATATATGGTGCAGTCCTCATGCTGAGTAAAAGATTTCTTTATAACTTTTGCTTCTACTTTCTAATTTTGTGTGTTAATGTTGGCAAGAAAAAAAGGCAGAAAGCAAACTCAGCTCCAATGCCTCCTTCGACATGAACTATGAGTAAAATACTGCGATGAAATAATATTTTATGAACAAGAATGACTAATCTGGAGGATAATACAAATTGAAAGGATAATTCTCTACTTCCTGCAGATTAAGCTCTATTAAGAATGAGCACAGGAAAAATAATATACATTAAAACAATAGCTGAATACACATTTAAAAGATTAAGTCAGTCAACCACAAAAATGTGTGACTTACTATTAAATACACATATATCTGTTTTGATAGCAGCATTTCAAAGCTTGAGAATCATAATACACATACATTTAAAGTGGATTATGTGGATTGGTAATATCCAGGAACAGATTTCAATCCTAAATGGATTCTGTAAATTCCACAAATATTGTTAATATTTCATGCTATAAATAAATACTATATTTTTGCCCTATGTATATATGACTTGCTTTCAAAGTTTTATCTGAATAAAATTTTCTCTTTTGTGATCACATAATGCATGTGTCATTTTACACTTTTTTGTTATGTATAATTCTGCTGTGACATGATCTTTGTTATTGTTAAAGCAAATAGAAAAGGAATTTCTGTTTCATGTTGCAGAAGTTTCTGGTTTTCCAGTAATGACGATAATACAAACTCTTGGACTGAAATGGTTTCTCTCTAAATGAAGGTGCTCAGTGTTGTGAAAAATAACGTTTTTAAAAAGCATGAAATTAGTGACATTAAACTTTTTTTCAAAAGAAATTTGACAGTTAGTCATATTGAGACATTGATTTTGACCATCACTTCCCATATTTAAATTCAACAGTTCAATACACTAAATATCATTAGCAGAAGGCTAGCAGTGTTAGGATTATATCAATAACAATAATCTTTCAAAACATCACTGTAGCCAAATATTTTAGTGGGTTAGGCGTAGGCTTACTAACTGCCCGATTCAACTACTACATGCTAAATGAGATTTGATATGGATGGACGTAAGTAGCAGAAGCAGCTGTTAACAGTTTCAAGTATTGATATTGTGATGATTAAAAAACAAAGCATTAACTGTGATTAGTAAACAGATTGACAAAAAGCATCTCTTATCTTACAGCTGAATCTGTTCTTGAAATTTGACAACTGCTTCAAAATATCACAAATACATACATATTACACAC
Organism: Strongylocentrotus droebachiensis; assembly: GCA_035222895.1. Lineage (NCBI taxonomy): Eukaryota > Metazoa > Echinodermata > Echinoidea > Camarodonta > Strongylocentrotidae > Strongylocentrotus > Strongylocentrotus droebachiensis. Next base: position 494,618 of record JAVYIG010000501.1, read on the forward strand.
AACAGATTTTAGGATATATTTTTTATATCTAAATCTAGTGACATTTGATGAAATATGCTTCACTTACAGTTGCTAATAATGCACTTAATACAACTTATTTTGTGACCATTACCTTCCCTTCAAATTTGAAGAGTTCTTCTACATTAATGAACAAATACATGTACATTTAAGAAGTGCAGTGTGAAGAATATCAGTTACTGTGCATACTAAGAGTGTGGTGTGTAGATACAAACCTGTCATTCAGATTGTGCAACAAAGAATCTAGAAATGTCTAGGCTCTTGACTAACATGTAATAGGCCCTGTAATCAAACTCCTCATGCAACTTGGCACTTTAAAAGTGATGCACAAATCACCCAAAATATTTTGTTTTGTATGTTACTAATTCCATGTCATGATGTCATAATATAATATAACAATTAGTTTCAAGTATTATTTTTGTATGTAGATTTTGAAAGTTTAAATACAATCTCAATTGAAATAAAATTGACATGTGAATAAAATACTAGTAATCGACTTACCTTTACAGGCTCACATAAAACAAGTCCAAGTTGGGTTCTGTCATGTGATTTTATGTTATTCTTTTTTTTTTCATACTCATTATCTGTGAACTTTAAGTAGGTTGATCTAATACATTCTAGCTGCACACAAATTATTTGTTAGGTGATTGGTACACCCCAAACAACATGGTGAAGGTATTAAACACTGGACAGAAGACAGTACAGCAAATTAGAGCCTGATATGACATGATACTTCAGAAAGAACACAGAAGAAAAGATAACTTTGTAGTAAATATGGGAGATATTGTTCCATTTAGAATGTGTAAAGGATTCTTTGAGGATCATGTTTGTTCCCCATAGGTGCAGAGGATTCAAACTCCAATCCTAAGTTGCTTCATGACATCAAAAGACTTCTAAAAATCTGGACAAAAAATCTTTTGGATATTATAACATTTTGCATGAAAACATTAAAACATATTTTGTATTACCGGTTTACTGATTAGATCACTATTGCTCATAAACCAAACAAAATAACTCTTACTGTAAATAAAACAAATCTTTATATATTAAGCATGATGACAAAGAAGCGTGCAAACAAGAGAAAAAGGTTTAAAGGCCAAAACAGCTTTTTTTTTTCTTCTTCAACTATCTAAAGGAATTTAAAATGTACAAACAAGAGGACTTTAAAAATGATAGAAAGACTATAATTTCCCTTACTACATTTAGATGTATAAAAACATATGATACTACATTTAAAATGAAATTTGTATGAACCATGTGAGCAAGAACAGAAAAGATATGATAAAACAATCATGAAAACATTTGGACAGCTGCATTTGAAGTCATATTATTCATAACAATTACTGAGAACTAACTAAACCAACTAATTCAGAATATTCATGTGTAAATGAAATTGACATGATCATGAACAGGGTTGGCTTACAAAGCAATAATCCACAAATACTCCTAACAAAGCATGCAAAACATGATTAAAAACGTTTTTTTAAACATGGAACAGAACATGGAACAAGTGATAGTATTGTATGACAAACAGAACCACATTTGACCACAAGGACTGGAAGAATATTTTTTGTTGGTGTTTTTTAAAATATGTAATGCTTCTTTCCAGCAGCATTGCCTGAATATCAAACTTTGACTCCAGTATTGTTTATTATTTGTATTAAATATACAGTTCCAACTGGTCAAACTTGAGATATGTCACTTTTTCCCCCCAGATAAACAGTGTGCCTTGAATACATGTAATAATTAGACATAAACAGCTTTTTGCTTCTGATTTGCTATATTTGTTTCTGATTTGCTATATTTGTTTTGTATTCATGTGTTGTATGCCAACCCTGAATGTGCATGACGCAACATACCAACACTCTGTGTACGATGAGAATTAGTAGAAGCATTACTGTTAGTAGAAGCATTGGTGGAAGTGGTAGCGGTGGTGGTGGAAGAGGATGTGAAGTTTATGGTGCTGGTGTTGGAGAAACTACCGGTATTACTCAGAGCTGATGCAGCAGCAGCTGACGATGATGATGATGGGGTCACAAAAAGAGAGCCAGACCTCCGTGGGAGGAAAGGGGCGGGCGTGGCCGCTCCATGGAACTTACATCCCATAAGGGCTGCTTCAAAGAGCCATGCTCCAAAGAGATGAAGGATACTGTTACACTCAGAGTGACTGGGACCAGGAAGCATTCCAGTGTGTAGGATGTTACTCTTCACTCCTCCTCGGATACCAGTATTGGTAGAAGACGCACCCCTGCCTCCAGCTGAAGGTACACCCTTTGCTTTTGAAGCAGCATTGAATGGTGCAGCACTTGGGATGGTAGGTGAACGTGATGGTATTCCTTGAGATGGATCAGTGATGTGACCAAGTCGATCTGGAGGATAACCTGAACAATAACAATACAAAAATCAAGTCACACCTCATAATGGAAATCATTAATTTGTTTTAATGCTTTCAATGAACATCATGTCTCTTTTTGTGTGACTGCAATATAATCTAATCTACGTCTTCATATAGTCTTTTAAACTTATATGCAAATATGAATCTTAACTCAAGATTTAACTTAAAAGTAAACACAGGCTATTACATTGCAATATATTGTATGAAGCTTACCTAGATATGCATCCACAAGTACTGATAACCCTTTCATGGCTTTGAGGAATATATCAGGCAAAGCTTGTAGACAGGAATGCTGGTCTGGGAACTTCTTTCCTTGGTTGATAGAAGCAACAAACTTGGGTGTTCTGCCGATGATTTCAGGATGGCACAGATCAACAGGGTTACCTAGAATGTGTAAAAATCTGAACCAAGCCTGAGCCAAGCCATCATTATCAAGCTCTGGAGGTATGATACGACCTTCATCATCACCTTTGCAAAGAAATATACAAAGTCAGTTTTAATACTGGATTCAGGAAGTACCTGATTTTACAACAATTATGAACATCATGCACAACAGGAAAAGTTGAAAGATGACTTGTAGCACATGAGGGTATGATTAGACGTTTTTTTTAAAAATATACTGTAAGAAATAAAGCCATACCAGAATTATCTATTTGTCTCCCTGAACACTTAAAGATACTATGCCCTTTTGCAGCCACCATCAAATTATGTAGAACTTTGCAGGAATTATGAATATGTCATGTTTGTCCTATCTGTGAAATTTAAACGTTAGCAGTGTCCTAATATTCAAATTGTGCCAGGAAACCTAATACTTGCTAGACTTCACTGTCAGGCACTATTGCGTGACTTCCATCCATAAAATGAGCTGTAAAGGGTACACAAGCATTTGTCTACATCAATAACCCACTTCTTGTAATGGCCAAAATTAAACTGATTGAATCTTTGCGCAGCATAAAACGTACAACCATTCGGTACAATAGTCAGAAAATTAGACTATTACTACCTGGCTCTATAGCTCTTAAGCCAATTCGACAACTAATAGTCGTTATTTTCCCACTTAAAGACATTTTGAAGCCCCCATTTTTTAGGGAAGTTCTAACTTAGTATTATCTTTCAAATGCCGTTGGAATTTAACCTTTTCATTTTTGGGGCCTACAAATGGGACATAGTATCTTTAAGCAGTCTTACCAAGTTTGAGTGGTGGGAATATAGGTCCATAGAGGACTTGAATGAGCTGAGCAGTGAGCACTTTGTTGATGCGATTCCATTGAGCTACCGTAGCAGGATGATGGCGCCAGGTACAACACATCTCACGGAAGGTTCTCCACAGTGTAGGTGATGGGAAGCATCGAGCACAGGCTAAGAGCCATACTTCAAACAGAACACTTAGCAAACGCTCACATAACTGCTCTGCTAAACTCCCTGCATTGTAAATAGAAATACAAAATACACCTTTTCAAGTAGAATTTGTAGTACAACATTATTTTTAAATTTGTATTTTGCATCTTTACTGCAAAGAATATAACTATGACCCTTTGAAATCTAGACTTTGGTAAGCAGATTGCACATGATCTAATCATGGCTCCACAATGCTTTTGTTGTTAAGGCACATAGATCTCATGCAAAGGTACAATGAACTATCCACTTGAATTACCTGACTCTAGTGGAGGAGAGAGGAGAGTGTGGTTGATAGAGAGCAGGAACCTTAGAAGAACTTCCCAGGTGTGTTTGGTCATGACGATACTCTCTGTGGCTACTGACTGAATGGAGCGTAATACACGATGACATAACACTGCTTGCTTGTTGGTATCACTCATACCTGGAAACAAGAAAATACAACAACAAAAACAGAGTTTAATGCATTGGAAATACAACTACCCACATATGTATTGGTATTCCCTCTGCATTTTGGAAGGACTACCGCAGGGGGCTGGACACTAGCAGGCAACCAGAACATATGGGCACCCAAATGTAAGGCCAGATCCCCAAAATTTCAACAAACACGTCTCATGCATACATAGATGTAATATTAAAAATGACCCCCGACCCTCTTTCAAAAATTAAAATGTGGAGCCCTGAATATCGTAAGCAATCATTACATTAATTCATTTTATAGAATATTATTATTAGTGTCTTTCTTCAATCTTGAAATAAGTTCAATATTCTATAGGACTTTGAAATGATGACTTATCATCTTTTCTTCTGTTGTTACTTACCTTGTTGTCTAGGTTTGAATAGATTGACAAGATGCTGGAAGATCTTCTGTATGTATGGGTTAGGATCCTTACTGAGTGGTGTAGGTAAGGTAGGTTGAGGGATGGTTAATGCTTTCAACCATTCACAGTATACACTGACACAGTCTCGGATTGCTTCATGTTCATTCAAGGGAAGGCTCAGCCCATAGCAAATCACCTTGTGAAAGGATAACAAACAAAAATCTGTCAAGTGTGTTTGAAACATTAGCCAACTTCAAATTCTGGTGCAGAAGATAAATTGGAATTACAAAATTTATAGAGATTTATACTATATCCAAATTTGTAAATTGCCATTTATAACCCACAAAAATATGTGACTGAAATCATACAAACAATTGTATGATCAGCTGAATGTTTTTGAGTTTCCCATTTAATTCTTACTTTACAAAATAAATAGCGATTAGTGTAGTATACATGTACGAAACAAGGCCTTTTTAAACCCTAATCACTATTCTTGTAAAGTATGTATCTAATTGGCAAATCAATTTTTTTTTTTTTTTTTATAGTATACTGCATGTCCTGCATTTCAGCCGGAACCAACATTGTTAACTCTCATAAGATGTCAGTGTTTTTGTAATGAAGAATCGCACATTCACTAATTATCATCAGGAACATAAGAAAATTAAGCGAAACAATCGCTATCATTCCGGTACCAAAAATCTGATATTTTTTCTTTTATTCTTCACTGATTTCAGAGTGCTTTGTATGAGAAGAAAGAATTAGTCCACTAGTGAACTCTGTAGTCAATGCAATGTTCGACAGGTGCGGGATCGGGACAGGGTGATTTCGGACGCGTTTCAGGTTTTGTTTTAATACCTGCCTCTTCTCACACTCACACTCACACTCACAGCCGCATAGGTGCAGGTGCCAATCAAGGCAAGATGATATCAATATCATTCATATTATCTCCAATCACTATCGACATAAAGTCAGCATCAAATTGGCAATGCTAAATGGCTCCTAACAAAATGCTAGAAAATTTAGGAAACTAGATCTAGGTCTACTGGGGCGTTGCAAGAAAGTTGAGTTGCAATCGACTGCAAATTGTATAGACTATCATCAGTTGCAAATTTTGCAACTTGCAATCACTCGCAACTTTCTTGCAACGCCCATATTGGTCATAAGAGTAAGACGTCTAGACTAGACTAAATCTGTTTTCAATTTTGTTTAGAAATATACCGACCGTCATGGATTAAATTTTAATTTAGTCTATAATTACCTCCATAGTCCACTCCACTTGTTTCTCCGATTCCAGCGGATTACAGGCGGAAGACCCATCCCCCCTCTGCTGGAGAGCTGCCAGCGACGCCGTACTTGCGGCTAACTGCTTCACAACAGATACGGCCACATCTCTCCCCACAGTTTCGGGAAATGTATGGAGAACACTGTGGTTGCTTTGGTCCGATTCGATCGCCTCTTGCAACGAAGCCCATCCAGAATACATCTTCAAAAGTTATTGGAATACAGAATTGTTAAGATTCAAGCATACATTCCTATCTGTTACACTATTCCATGGTAAACTCAATTGATAAATACGTCTTTAGTAACTTGTTGTGGATTCGCTCTTCGTTCCTAATTTTCCTCGACGCCCTCTACGTACCGTACGTGTGTAAGCTTAGCGGAAATTTCGAAAATAAAGGCCGCAGCTTCACGTCATCGACAGAGGAGAAAATGGCAACGAAAGGCGATAAAGGATCTACGTGTAACATTTCTTTAAATGGCTTTGTCACTCAAACTATTAAGAGTAGAATAGTTACAGAGATCCTGAAATACCTTCTTTACCACCGAGAACAAATACCTCTGCCATTTGATCAGCTATATTTTCAGTATGAGCGACCGGAAGTGAGTATACAAGTCCCATGTATTGAATTTTGCGTAGGGCTGTTTTGGTGGTTGTGGAAAAAAAAGTTAGGCCGTTAGTAGACCGAAAGCTTCAGTCTCTATAATCGTCGGTTGTTCCACTGAGACTACGTCTGGCTCCACTAGACCTCGGTTATACAGACTGAACGACTGCCTATACCACCACACGTTGAAGATATCACGGCTAGATTTTAGCCGTTAGGCCCCTCCCACAAAAATGACAAACTTGCCACGGCCGTATTGTTATGCCCCCAAAATCCCCCAAAATGTCATTTTACCTCGTGCATATCCAAATTTCAATTAGGCCTAGGCTATAATACATCGGTTCCACTTACTAACTTGATTGAAATAATCCGTTTAATGGTCCCTTTTAAGGAAATTATGGGTCAAAATCGACATCCATGTTGAAAATCTTGCAAGCCGTGTTAAACTCTCGCTGCCGTCAATCTCATCCCTTCTAGTCTACGCCGAAGGCAAAATGATTATGAAGGAAAAACTGTGATAACGCCATTACGAACGTGTCGTGAGGTATCTGCGATGCGATGATCAGTCGACTCGATCGACTCATCTCTAGCTAGCTCCTCGACTCAAGCATATACATTAGGCCTGAGTCATGTCGGGATTTTCATAAACCGGGTCCTGACGGCCTTGTACCGATCGGGACCCGGTGTCCCGAAATCAGCTCGCAGGATTTGTCACTTAATTCTATAAAAAGCGCATATCATCAGTATGTCCCTTAAAAGTGACCTTTTTTATCAATCAAATAAATCAACACATGCATACCTCGGCTCAGATCGGTATATTCTTCCATTTGACATTATTTTCATCCATGATTGGCGATGTTTAGTGCCATTATCGTGCCTCTAAAAGTAAAAAAACTGGGGCAGAAATAGTAAGACAACATTCGAGCCGCCATTTTGATTTATGCAGGTTGAATAAATCTGGTCAAAAAATATGAATGTTAGAATAATAAAACGGCTTTCTAAAAAACTCTTTTGTACAATATACCGATCATATAATATTTTAAAGACAGAATAAATATTTATCTCTTATTTTAAACATTGCATGCTTTTTTTTAAAAGCTGAAAATTACTTGGTAATCACAAGAAGTTTCGATACGGATACCTGTTGCAAGGCAAGTTCAGACTAGTCTCGGAAAAATGCGCAGTGCTCAACGTTAGCTGTAATGCGTGCCAGAACGAACCCAAACAAAGACGTGATCGTAACGAGAAAAAAATCATTAAAAACTACGAGAGCACAATTGGAAAGATAACTACTGCTCAAAATTACCATAATCAGATACATAACTTGGACAAAGAATTCAATAATCGCCCAAGAAATGCCACAGAAATTGTGATAATCGAGGAGTAACTGGGTACATATTTAACGCAAGGGGCCGGCCTGCTGCAAATACTCGAATCCTTTGTTATACTGCTTTTTACCGTAGAGGGCGGGATTTGGTTTCTAGCCTCGTGTTCAATTTAAACATGTGTAATTCGGACATCGCAGCAGGCCCTTCCGATAATGATTGTACCTATAGTAACTCCTTAAATATCACTATTTATGTGGCTTTTCTTGGACAACTATTGTATTCTTCCTCCAAGTTATGTATCTGCTTACAATAATTTTGAGTAGTTGTCTTTTCAATTGTGCTCGCTTAGTTTTTAATGATTTTTTTCTCGTTACGATCACGTCTTTGTTTGGGTTTGTTTCTGGCACACATTACAGCTAACAAGGAGCACTGCGCATTTTTCCGAGACTAGTCTGAACTTGCCTTGCAACAGCTATCCATATCGAAACTTCTTGTGATTACCAAGTAATTTTCAGCTTTTAAAAGAAGCATGCGGTGTTCAAAATCAAAGAAAAAATATCTATTTTGTCTTTTAAAAATTATTCGATCGGTATGTTGTAAAGAAGCGCTTTTTAGAAAGATTAATGTTTCTTTCAACCTGATTTATTAATCCTGCCGAGAGACCCGGCCAGTACAGTAGCTGGCTAGTAGCTGGCAAAAACAACCCCATGGGGCGAACTGCTTTGCAGTTTATATCAGCAGTTCGAATTGATTCAGGATGAGCTAGAATATGATTGGTAACAATTAAATACTTAAGTTTTAAGGTGGATTGATTTTAGTGGTGTGCAAAACTGCACTTTCTTACATATTTCTTTATTTTTTTCGGAGCGTCGGTTCTCAAAAAACGAAACCGGGACCCGACGGCAACGGTCAGATCCCGGTGTGATCGACCGTACCGACTCAAGCCTAATATACATGCGGTATATGCATGCGCAGCGCATGCATCATCGCATCATTTTTTAGCGCAGCTTCACTTCAGCATATCGCCGATCATATAGCATATCAACCACTCTACATTTCAATACAATTTTTTCTAGAGTCTTAGTATGTTTGTACAAGAATATTTGAACAGCGTATTTGAAGAAAAGGTGGAAAAGATGCATATGGTAAGTATTCTGTGTTGTTTTCTGAATAAAAAGAAAATATATCAAATATCAAATATAAGGAGGCGGGCGGAAAAAAGGAAGCGGACGGGGACGATCAACATGAAATCAATTTTACATGGCCTTATTACTCTATAATAGTATACACTTTTTCACAGGTTTCACAGGTTTCACGGCAAACCGCTGCACAATACAAGTGCATACTGATGGTGGGTTGCGGGCGAGCGCGTGCCTGTGTGAAGTTGTCTACCGTAATGATCATGAGGATCTGAGACATATTTGCGGTAGATAACTTCACACAGGCGCGCGCCGGGCCCACCCGAAACCCACCATCGGTTTGCACTTGTATTGTGCAGCGGTTTGCCGTGAATCCTGTGAAAAAGTGTATACTAATATCAATTTTTTTTCGAAAAATACTCCAAAAATAACAAGAAAATTGACACGAAACAGGTAATAAATAAAACGACTTTTAACTCATGATCTTTGTTTAAACATTTGATGAATATTTACTTCACTCAAAATCGGTACTTGTCTTTAGTGACAATTGATGACACCTAAATAGCAGTAAAATACAATTTTTCAACTTTCCGATGTTTACTAGAAAAAATAATTAAAAAATTCAAATTGGGAGTCCACTGTCAAACTTGCCGATCAGCCGCATCGGCATGATTGTGTGCATCTGTGTATTATGAGTGTATCAACTATTCATGTATTCATATGCTGCAGTGCAGTGCTAGAGGTCAATACGCATTAGCATTGACTCTCTATGCTTGGCTTGGAGTGTAGGTCTATGGTAAATCTGCACACTTGCTGAGAGGCTGGTATAATACAAAAATACACACACCACACACCATTGCATAGACTGCATACAATAGAACCGATGTGGCTGATCAGCAAATTTGACACTAGACTTACAATTTGATTTTTAGGTGGTCTGTCAACGACAGACCACCTATTGATTTCGTCAGAATTTTCTTTATTTATTATTATTATTATTATTATTCTTTATTTTTATTTCTCCCCGTTTTTTGTGGACAGGATAACTTCAAGTTTGGTTTAGTCAATTTGATTCAATTTTAGCACATTCATAGGTCATTGTCATGACACGTGTCTAGAACATTTTCAAGGTCATCAAGTTATCGTGACGTCATCCAGGCGCCATTTTGTGAAATCACATTATCCATCATATCTTCATGATGCATCAGCAAAGGTCATTCATATTCATAGCACATATACTTTAGGTCAAGGGTCAACAGGTCATGTCATCAAAGGTCACATAAAGGTCATGACGCGCGCGTACGTGTGCGTCCAAATTTTAAAAAGCTCAAAATCACTTAACTACTAAAGGAGAGTACGAATCAGGTCATTTTAAGCATTTCAAAATTTTCCGTCCGTACGTGTCAACGCGCGCGTTGTGCGCGCTCACAGCGCGCATAAAAAGGTCAAATTCAAAATGTTTACATGATTTGGATTCCTCTTAACGTAATTGACAATTTACATTAATTTCAGTCACTCTTCATATTTCATAAGGCCGTGAGCGTGCGTCAAAGTTCAAAATCCGCGCGTACTGCTATGGGCAATATAATGCAAATTTGATCAAAAACATGCCATTTTAAAAATCGAAATAGCTCTTCAGATAGTCCATTGACCCCCAATTTTTATATCATGGTTGGAGAAAGCATGAGTTGGAGATATGATTTCATACCACCCTGACTCGTACAAAGTGAAATAAAGTCATCATATTGGCATCTAAACTCAAACAAATGTATTTTCTTGATGACGTCATTTTTGTCTTTGTTTATTTGAGATTATCTCACTTATCAGTGATCGATCTTCTCCCAGATTTTGATATGTTGTAGCTGAGATAATTCTCTATCAGAAATATGTCATTTATTTTTCATTTAGATGACGTCATCATAGTTAAATATTTGATTAAAGGCGACAATGCATAATTTGTCATTTTTGCGTGTTATGTCTATGGGAGGTCACTTTTTTCAAAACATGAATCTGCATGACAATGTGTTTTGACCAGTATCTCGGTTGTTATTCAACATTTTTCTCCCAAATTTTAGTATGTTGTCGCTGAGACTATATGTTATCTAACTCATCCCTCATTTTTCCGATAAGATGTCAGAATCACGCTCATGATCATCATCATCATCATTATCATAATGATGATAATCATCCTCATCAACATCATCATGATCATCATCATCATAATCATTACTATCAAGATCATCATCATCATAATCATCATTGTGTACATGTCTATATAACTTCTCCCTTTTTCAATATAGTAAATATTATAATCTATTATAAGACTTGAAGACAGACCACCTTATTCGTCTTCGTGACGAATTAAATTTCTAGTTTTTTTTTTATTTTTTAACATCGGTAAGTTGAAACTAGAAATGTAATCGTGTCAGAACGATGTGCGTGCAATGACGCCATGTTTCTACGTGTCAAACGAAAGAGCTTCTCTCGGACTATCCAGAGCAATTTGTACGAAGTCTGTAGCTTCTGTGATACTGTAGATAGGTAGGGCGAAAGAAAGGCCTTAACAGGGACCTTCATGATGGGATGGTAGTGACTATACGCCTACGAAGCAGTCTGAAAAACTGACGTCATGACCGATAAGTGTTATAATCGGGCGGAAACTTGGCGGAATTCGTATAGTGACCCTAGTTCAAATGCGATTTACTCAAAATTTTCTATGTGAACATATACCATACTTGGTATCATTCGAAAGGGGACTTCATTGCGGTCAATTTGACACCATTGTCATCTGCTCGCAACGTACTGCATGGATCAAACGCGCTATTACGTAATGCATAGTAAATTCATCATTTTTGGCGATAACTTTGCGAAAAGGGCATTAAAAATTACTTAACTTGGCAGACAGTTGTCACGTATGGGCATGGATACATGTGTCTACCAAGTTTCATTGAAGCAGGTATAAAGATCGCCATTTTAGAGCAAGTTGAAGTTATTTCTCAATTTTCTTGAAAACTGCATATTTGGAGGGCATTTTTCGCAAAGTCGGTCAGCGTAAGGGTATATAATTTTGAATTTGGCTGGAAAGGGCATATGTTCAAGTATCTAAATCCAAAAAAGGGTACGGGTTTGCCAAGACACAATAGAGATACGGCCACAGAAAGAAAGCCAATTTCCAGAACTTTAGAGGGCGCTATTTATGTTTTGCATGGCCATTGGAGCGTGCATTTTTGCATAGCTATGTGCAAATGTCAGATAAAGATACTGTGAGACTTAAATACAAAAGGGAATTTATATGAGAAAGTTATGGCAGTTTTAGATTTTAAGAAGTCAAGTTTTCAAAAATTTGAAAGATTTTTGACGGAGTCGGTTTCAGATTTGAATTTTGAGTACGAAGATGGCATTTTGAAGGGCAGGTTATACGTCGCAGATAAAAGAATAACTCTTAGACTATCTAGAGGAATTTGTTAAAAGTTTGTAGGATCTAGGATATTGAAGATAGGAAGGAAGAAAGAAAGGCCTTAAAATGGACCAGGAATGGACAAAATGGCGCCTGGACGATTATGCATGAGTGATTTCGAAAATCGAAGAATGTAGTGACCTTGATGAGATGCTAGAGACTATGCCTATGAAATTTGAAAGGAAAAGGACATGAGGAAAGCACCTAACTAGGAATAACAAGCACTATGTGCAAAACGAATGGGATTTCTGGACGATAAGGAAAACACTAAGGATAAGTATATTAATGGGGCAGAATGTGAACGAAAACAAGGCAATGACGAAGGTCGTCATTGCAAAAATTGTATTTTACTACTATTTAGGTGTCATCAATTGTCACTAAAGTTCCAATTTTTAGTGAAATCAGTTGAGTTTTGTACAGTGGTGTTTGAAATAATGAGTATCAATAGCACAGCTTTTAATACACAGCCAGGATAGTAATGCAGCTATGTGTGTATTTAGTACATGTAAGAAATGTAAATGATAGAATTGCTGCTTTGCCTTTAAAAAAAAAGACTTTTCTGGGGCCTGTTTCCCCCAATCTGGCTCCCTCAATCTAATGCATTTGAGAGAGAGACAGAGAGAAGGAGATTAGGCAATGTGTATCTTGGCCATGTAGCTATGCTATGATGTTGGTCAGAAAGAGTGAGTTCATTTTAATCATAAATTTATATTCCACAATGACTTGTTCATTTTTGTTTCTTCTTTTATTTTAAAACCTAGGTTCAATCAAATGACAACAAACATACCCTGTTCAAGAAGCGGATGACACAGTTACTCAAGGAAAGTCAAGATCTTTTTGTGAATATAGATTCCCTCTTCCAGGATACTGATGTATCTCATATCATTGTCCTCCTTGGTTCTACAGTCATAAGCCCAAAGGAGGTGTATCACATACGATTCTTAAACAATGAACAAACAGCTCAAACACTCTCAGTGAAACATTGTGTTAGGAGTGTTGCAAGGTCCCTCATCACAAGTTCTCCGCTCGGGGACAGTCCTCTGCCACCCCTCACAAACATGGTTATCACTGCCCATGCTCCTAGATCCTGTAACCCAACCTGGTTCAAGCCCAAGGCCAACTTCAAAGTGCCAAAGATGGGTCGTCATTGCAACATTGACATTAGCTGTGGAATGATGCACAGTAGAGTGTCTTCTGAAGAACACATCTGGATGCAGACACCATCTGGTATCAAAGGACTCAAAGACACAGTATCACCTAAAGCTTCTAGTGACCTTTGGTGCAGTTGATAGAGATCCAAAAGCTGTGTTCAATTCACAATAACATTCAACTTGTAGAAAAAAATAGCTAAAATATGAGTGATCAGTGCTGGCAAAGAAAACGATGCTGATTCTCTGGTTTCAATTATTTCTATTTTTAAATCAGTGCTTAAAATCACTTTGTTTTGAGTGAATTTTTTAAAGTTTGATAACACAATAGCCCACCTTGTGACTGGTAATATATGATACCTTTTTTTACCTGGCACTAATATCCATATATAATGGTGTGATTAGCCACTTTTTAAAATGTGAATAATATACATGTATTTGCTTAACAAGAATGTGGGAATGTAGTTTATACAATTTGTTAGATTTTTTATCTTTTCCCTTTTGTGTTGAAGGTCTGAGAGTAAAATGTTATATTTAATTAAAATGTTTTCCTCACCATGCTATTTAAAAGAGTATGTAAATGTCTTCCATGAAGAGATTGTGGTTTTCAATATTTGTTATATTCGTCATACTTAAAGATGCAGTTGAGTTCTGGTCATGCGATTGCATTGTAAAAGAAACTGTGTGAAATCGACCAGAAAAGGTTGATCATCTAGCATATAAGAATTTGTGTGTATTGCAAGGTTCTGGAGTCATCAAAATGATAAGAAATTTGGCCCAGTCTTGATAAAGCTTCAATCACTGTACACCGAAAGATGTATATGGGACTACCCCCACACGTGCGTGACTCGTGCATTATATCTATCAGGTCCAAATAGATATAATAATTTACCAAATATATCAATTAGTATGCGGTTTCTCAGCAAAATTTGTATGATCACGTCTTAGTCAAAACATATTCTTTCACATGGTTGGTAATAAGAGCTTCCATTTCATTTTTTTAAAGGGGGGCATTTCCAAAACTGGTCTTTAGTCTTTTCCTTTAAATATCAGGACCAAAGAAATTTCTGATATTCTGTGACGTGATCTATCTTGCATATTCTGATGAGGAAATTAATTGAAATCAATTTTGTTGTATGGTATACAAAAATAAATGTAAAGTTTATATTCAAGAATGAATTTTAGAATATTCAATATATATTCAAGAATATTCAAGAAAGAGATGCGATATTGTGCCTGTACAATTACAATCTATTAACAGTGTGTGCATAACTTTGATTCCAAATGTATTAATGATTATTCTATGGAAGAAGTCAAAAGCTAATTATATATCAGAGTGTTTAGATTTAATTTTCTTTGTAGATATTATTGTGTTTTCAATTATCTTTACTTTGAGAGACTCGTTCAACAGAATGAAATTTCTGATTTCTAAAATTGTCATATCATGACGTATTTTACTATCTTTCTCCTCCCCCCCCCCCCCCCCCCCCAGTCTAGTCATTCACTGTCTATCTCTATAAAAGTACCTCTCCTTCTTTTACTTGTTCTTGGTCTTTGTGACTCTGACACTGACTGAGGTCAATTGGTTCAAATGACCAGCTTCATTTATCTAACAAATTGATTGAAATAAATTATTTGCATTGCCTTTATTTAGATGTTTTAGAATTATTATTTTAATCTCTTTACGTTGTTCTACATGAGCTGCATATATGTGTGCAGCAATCTAAAATGTTTTTATACCACAGGAACTGGATATAAATCTTACATATACCACATTTCTCCAATAAATGTTTTGGCAATTGGCATACCAATTTACTAAATATTTATTCCATTGACATGTTGGCCCAAAAAATTATCACATAGTCATGTCATCCAATTTTACTATAATCCTGTCTCTTATTTGATTTGATTTTATTTGATTCATTGGTTTCTGCATCCATTTTTTTTCCTCATCATACATTCTCATGAAAATAATATGGCTTGATACAACATTTCATATGTAATTATGTATACAGAAAATATACGAAATGAAACAAATATATTCAATGCATAATGAACATTGAATTGATACAATATACATGTATGTATCAAATTAATATTGGCAAAAGTTTGTATACTTTGGAGCATGTCAATAACCGTTATAAGTAAAATGTTTCTGTTTTAACCTCCCTTTCTTTAAGGCCATCTCTTTACTTCCATAGCATGTAGATAAGATCCTCAAGTAGACACTCTCTTTCAAGTAGAAGGGTAGTCAGCCATTTTACTGTGTGAAGTACTCATGTAATTTAAGGAATTCAATTTCATTCATTATATTGGAAAATGTGTTGCTCTCGTCATATTTTTATCTTGGTCAGGTTTTCTGAATTGTTAGTCTTCATTCAAACCAGATATATTCACTACTTATACATGTATGTACTACTACTGCCAAAGGACTTGATTTATCTGTAAAAGTTGCAGTAATAAGTGTAGGTGTGTGAATGATTTTGATAACTTTCAGTCAAGTTACAATACATGTAACTAGTTTTAGTAGGGGCAAGTAAGTGATGCTGCACCTACTTTTTATACATAGAAAACAGCTTGGGAGATATAGACAAGAAAAAATACATAAATGCAATCAATTTTAAATAATTGAAAGGCAAACAACTTTAATGAGAGTTGATGTTGCTATAAAAGATAAACGGCAGCTTCTTCCCCCCCCCCCCCCCCCTTACAAAAGTAAGACCATGCCAGTCTAGGAAAAAGACATGTTGTTCCTTACTATTTGGTTGTGGGTATATGTTGAACATAATGCTTATACATATTAGTTACATTTTCTGATTATCTCAGGCATTGGTTGCAATAGTCCATTTTTATATACCGGTACTTACATTGCTCAGAATGAATGATTGGTCCTAGAATATTGAATAGCATTCAACAAATTGACATGCTAAAACTTTGTCTTTGTTCATTAGTGTTGTTGAATATGTATAATGGATTGACATACTAATCATTTGTTCTTCCATGCTATGGTTTTATTCACTGTTTTTATAGGAAAAAAGTGTGTTTGATTCCTGATAAATTTGCAATCATTTTTTAGAATTTCTGATATACTTAGAAATATGTTCTATCATGATTGTTAATAAATTAAATCAATAGAATTACATATATATACTTGTACTGTATTTTTGTTTCTTTATTCACTTTGATTACCATCATCACTCTCAGTACCAGAATATGAAGCACACAAGAGTTCTGTTAAAATTCCAAATAATCAGTAATTATATTTAAAAAATTATTATGCACAGTCAATGTATTTTGCTTTGACTATGCAGATTAAAGATTACAACTAAGCTGAAATGATTATTATACCATATAATTTTCACTTATTTCTTCATTAAATTTAAAGAAGAGCATCCTAAAAAACAAGTATGTCACTCATATGGAGAACTTATTATTTCCTCTTCAATTTCTACGAGACCGAGATCCAAAAATCTACAAAAAAGCACCTTGTAACATTGTCTGTATCACATGAAAGATACGTCAGAACATCATTTAAAGTCTGGTTTGGTAATAAAGACACATATAAAACCAATTCATTGTTTAGAATGTTTAATGGATGAGTTTGCAATGCATATTATAAAGGATCATAACCAGGCAACAACAATAAAGACTATATCTGAAAAGTGACTTTGCAACACGGGTATCAATCAAGTTCTGTTGAATCACTTTAGCATCAAACATTTTGAAAATTATTTTGGAAATCACATCATGGCACAGAAAGAACAGCTAAATATTCAACTTGTTTTCCTCAAGCGAGGAGGTAACATGTAGTACTCCTTCGTCAAATATGTCAAGTCTGCAATATACATTTTTATCTGTAACTTTATTTTGCATGAACGAGAATGTTTTCTGTCATTCAGAGCATCATCATTCAATTAGATAAAAATCAATAGAAAAATAATATTTGAAGGAAAAAATGGAAGCATGCAAGACACACAAACACATAAAAACATTGTTCTGGAAATGAACATTCAGAAAATGATAAAAATTAGATGATCTTAATTCTATATTGCACAAATGTGCATCATATGATCATATACATGTACTAAGATTATTCAACGTTGTGCAGCCAGCCAGCTGAGATGACATTGCAACATACCCAAACCAGACTGTACATCCAATGCATGGACTATGTCACTATTTCCTATTTTGGGTAATCCATCAACAAACTTTCTTCAAAAAGGATAAATGTATATTGCACACTCTAATATTTACAAAAGTCTGTGTCAAAGGCTACCAATAATCTACAAAGGTGGTTATCAAAACTTGCAGGAGGATAGCTGACATAGCAATAGCTAAGAAAATACTTTGCATAACTTGGCCCAAATATAAACAATATAATTGGTTTAGTTACTTTGGTCACATGACATCAAGGAAGAAAATATCATTCATTCCAAAGTTAAGAGAAATTAATATTCAGTACATTGGTGAAAAGAAAACCATTCACATAGAGGATTATTTAAAGAGAAGGTTGAGTTCTGGGAAGAGGTGAAAAATAAGTTGTGAGCGTTATCATTCTTATTATGCAAGTGTGAAAGAACATCAGATAAGACATGTTCCCTGAAAAGCATGGCTCTTCAAATGCCTTCATATTCTAAATATGTCGTGTAACATTGTAAAAATCCAGGGTAGGATTTTTACGCCACGTGTTCGTGTAGTCCCATATACATCTTTCTGTGTACAGTGTTTGTAACTTTACCAAGACTTGGCAAAATTTCATATCATTTTGATGATTCCACGTGTTCGTGTAGTCCCATATACATCTTTCTGTGTACAGTGTTTGTAACTTTACCAAGACTTGGCAAAATTTCATATCATTTTGATGATTCCAGAACCTTGCAATACACACAAATTCTTATATGCTAGATGATCCACACCGTTTCTTTCACAATGCAATTGCATGACCAGAACTCAACTTCATCTCTAAGTGCAATGAAATTTATAAACAAATTAAAAATAAAATAAAAGTTGAACCTAGATAAAAACAAAGCTAATGGTCTAGACCTTATTTTGATCTCATTTTTAAGCTAATAAAAGTTTAAAGTAAATTAAACTTATTTGAATAACAAATATTGACAAACTTTTTGCTAACTATCAGGAGAGGATAAATTGTGTGAATTCTGTTTTTTGTTTTGCAGTGCCTATCTTAACTTTTCTCACAAATATGATGAAAGTACTTTCAGTTCTATTTCTTTTACCAGCTGGATAAACCCTTGCAAACTGTCTAAAAGCCACTTTCAGGTGATTTAAGTTCAACCACACCCATAAATATGCACAAATACAACTATTCCATCAATAAAATCATTCCAAATTATTCATTATGTTCCATCTTAAAATCATGTAAGTACTGTTCTTGTATAGGTTTAAGTACCATATTGGCAAATATACAACATATAAATCACACTTAAAACTCTTATTTACACGACTTTGCTGATAATAACATGAAAGAGTTGCTTTGATACAATAGACATGATCACAAATATCATATACTTTGGTTTATATTCACATATAATATAGGCATTCATATATTTTAAATAATCATTTTGTCCAATCACCACATTAATCACCCACTAAAACAAGTGTGTTTCGTCATTTTATCCTTTAAGATTTAATTCAAATTGTTCACCAATACTACAATGCACACATTCCTGTACATTACTAACATATCTTTAGATGCACATTTAACATACATTCAACATTCTCTGTTTAGGTTTTTGATCATGTGGGCAATCTCCTTTCACCTACATGTACCAGAAAGTGTATAATCTCCTTTACATGGATTCACATCAAATCAGTATTTTCAACATGAGAACTGAGATTGACAAACTTCAGCAGACCACATTTCCTTGTAATAAAACATTGTAAAATATGCATCACAAAATGATGAACCTAACTTTCGTTCAAAACAACCAACTGTAGATGATTTCATTATTTCCTGTGGGTGTAAACCAGGGAATGCTTGGTCAAGTCTTCCATGATAAACAATGACACACACTAGACAAGTCAAAAGTCTACACCGTCAGATAACTATTTACTACTGTACAATGAACTGTATGTGAAAGTGGATTTCAGTACTCTAAATATCAACATCCCCCCCCAAAAAAAAAATCAAATACTTGGATAGTAAGAAACACAAAACATGTATTAGTTTAACAAAATATTTCAAATACCTTGAAATGGGCAGTGTCAAAAGAAACATATTGCAAAATTCAAACCCAAGATATATTAAGAATTAAACTAATTAAAATCTGCCATCAACTTTTTTCAAATTGTACAATAAAAAATAAAAAAACCAAATTAATGACAATTACGGTCCAATGAGGATATGGTTTTACAACATTTACAATGTATTTATCCAAATCAGTCTAATTTTCATCGTTGTTGATATCATTTAAATGTATCATCTTTCCTAGGCTATTTACGTAGCATGATTTTGAAGAAAAAAAGGCAATATCCTATTGTATCATACATCACAAAAATCAATCTACATGTAGCCTTTATGAGTTGATAACAGATTGGCCTATTCAATCTAAAGCATCACAAAGTTATGATGCGGAACTGTTATATCATTGATATAGTCCTGGCAGCAGGTCCAGAGGAGCAAACTGTAGTCAGTGTGATGAGTATTACAATGATTCCATGCTTGATATAGAAGTCACATAATCCATTGAACAGGTGAACATTAGGAGCGGCATTCAACTGGTCTATTATGGACTGCCTCCAGACGTTCAATTACATATGTAGTTCACTGCTTTACAGCGATATGTTAACGACCGACACCATCCAATGTCCAAAATGACTGTTCAATCAGTGTTATTAGCAAGGTCACAGACTGTCTGTCCTGGTAAAGAAATGTTCTAGAGCTCTTGTCAGCAATCAAATGATGCTTCTGAACCAGAGGGAGTTGCGCTCACCTACCAAACAGACTATTGAACGTGAAGGACCTCTTGACCTTTGGCTTCATGCTAATCAGTTCACCTGTAAATAGACAAATTATCATGAGAAATGTTGATAAAACAATCTAAAAAGAAAATGTTACCATTTATTTGAACTCCAATAACGTCTATGAATGTTACTTCTTTGGAACATTTTGTAATACCTGCAAGCAATGGCATCTTCATTCACATGTTTATACTTGAATATGAGTCCTTAATTATTTAGTGATAAACAACACATATTCCAAACTTCCAATCTCTTGCAACATACCTGTATTTGAGAATGTAGAGAGACACAACCTATCCATCTTGCTACACAATCCTGTCTTAGGATCTCTGGTTGGTAACGTCCCAAAGACTGGTGCAGTAGCATCAAGAGCAGCTCTGTAATAATAAAATATCAACTGGTTGGTAATCTTGTATATATGGAAAATATTCCTTAAGGTTTACTTTTCATGATTATTGATAAAGATGTGATCAATTATCAACATGTATATTGCTGAAAGATCTTTTAAAAACGAGTGCTGTATTTCTTTTTTTATTATTATTTTTTTAATTTTGATTAATTTTGTATAAGATTAAAAAGAATAAATAATACCGTACAGAAAACTGATAAAAACAAAAACTGGAGTAAAGCACAAGAAATCAATATGAAACAAGGATATTAATGTATTACTACTATATCTCTGTCACATTTTAATGATAAGAAAATATTAATTTGAAATTGACATAACAAATGGTGATTCCATTACAAGAAAAGGATATGTTTTAGCATTTTATAACGTCAATCTGCATGCCTATTGAATCCTTGGTGAAACAAAACATAATTTCTAGCTGCAATCCACCAATACGAAAGATTTTGAAGGAAACATTTGCAGTAATATCATAAACCCTTCTTCAAATCTCAGTCCATTTCATTTCATGTAAATATAACAAATCCTATACTTCTATGTTATGCATGATTATGATACCATGCAAGTCAAGCTACATGTACGGTATATAGTGATGTATGATCACAGAATTCCAGTAAAGATAGTAAGCAAATAATTACCGTTGGTGAAGGGGATGGGACAAACTATCACTTCCGAGGCGATCTGGATGTAGCTATCTTTCCGAATCGACGAGGAAGTGATAGTTTGCCATCGCCTGAAACCAAAAGGTGATTATTTGCTTTATATTCCACATCTAAAACAATTTAACTACAAAAAGAAAAGGACGTGTATGCATCTACATAAAAGACACCATGCCCAAATTCACACCAAAAAGGTTAAACAGTAGTTTAACCCAACCCCTTGAGGGTACGGTGCGCGCATGTGTTTGTTTTAATTGCGCTCATTGGTAATGCACGCTTAATTACGCCTGTTTTAGTGCGCTTTTGGATAATCTTGTAGCGTTGTAGATAGTACCTCTATCTTCAGTGAAAGTGCATTGCACTGTGTAGATAGTAGTACTATCTACACAGTGTAACAAACTTTTTGCTTCTCCCATCAATAATGGGCGATCTATCTTTCATCACGTGATTTACTTTTGACCAATCGTAGAGCAAGATTCTTAGTATGTGGAATATAATGCATAATATTTCCCTGATCTATCGAATGACTGCATATTGATGTGAGACATGATGTATACCTGTGTGGTGACATGGGTGCATCAGGCTCATCTTGGGTTACGGTGCTACTGTTATTCTCATTGCTGTTAGTCAAAGAGTTAATGTGCACAAACAAAACAAGAGCAAAAGTTATGATAATCTGTTAACATGCAATTAAATCCAATATAGAGAATACATACTGAGTGCTAATTATCTATTAGAATGTTAAATTCATACACAAGTCAGTATTCACATACTTTTTGTTTTCTTCCTTGCTATCCTATGTGTGTATAAACTGCACAAAGCTTTTGATTACATTTTGAATCACCCAATCATTGCTAATGAGGAATGATTTATGGCATGCTGGATGTATACTGCTTTCAATAAACATTATTTTGGAGTACTTTATTTAAAAATTAGTCCAAAGTACAATGATTTTCTGGTTCTGAAGTCATGCTAGAATACTTGGAAAGATTTGTTGTCAGCCTGTCAAAGAGTTATTGTGTGATTTGCCCACTCTCAGCAATTCTCAGAAGAAATTGTTTTTCAAAAGACTTTAGAAATTTAGAAGCACTGGTGAAGAGGAGGTGATACCCAGTGCCAACAATAAGGAACAATGCATGACTCAAAACTCTTTGGGTCTTAAAACACACAATCAAAAGGTTCAACCATCTAGAAGAATTGGGAATATGGGATTAAAAGAGATTAGTAAATCCCTCAGGTTTTTGTGACTATTTCCTGGGAGAAGGGTTTGTATAGACAGCTTACACATACAGGGAATAAAGGACCAATTGAACTTTGAAAAATTAGCTACCAGGAGGTGGAAAAGGTTAATGTTTGAAGAGCAGTATGGTTAGAAGAATGTGTTTTAACTCAAGTTTTCTCAGAGAAGAAGCCTCAATATAAAAGTAATAGTATGCAGTCCTTCATGTATACTTGCATTAGTTAAACCTAAGTGACTACCTATAAAAGTAAATTTTAATTCACACCGATCCCAGAAAATCCTTTTCTTATATCCAATATCAACACAAACATCACAAATCACATGGGTAAGGTGTAAGATCATGGCACAGCAATGCTATGACACAGGGCAAGATGCCTTACTGTGTACTTACTTATGAGGTTTACTTCTTGGAAAAGTGGAGCTGCATGATCATAAAACAATATGGCATTTTGTACATTAGAGCTTGTGACAATGTCTACAGTTGGACTTGCAGCATGCAATGAAGATTTGAATTTTAAACTAAGCAAAGAATTTAATCCTTACTAAAATAAAAAGCATTATTTTTTTGCAGTAATAGTGTACAGTTGATATATGTCACATAATCATACATTTGCTAATACACATCTTGAATAAAACACTTTGTTGCACAATTAACCAATATAGCAGAGTGTGTTGTCATAGCTGTGCTTTACTAACTTATATTTTGTGAGTATTTTTTTGTAAAAAGGTTTGGCAAAAAGATGAATGAACAAAAGTAGGCAAACAAGATGTGATCTACAGAAAGCTCTAGCAAAATAACTGATCAACAAGCTGGTTGGAAGAAGGTAAACTATGAAAACAAGAGTGATAGTTTCTTCACTTCAGAAAGAAAATTTGGGGAAAGCTACATTATGTACATTATATTGAAGAAAAATAGCGAATGTGGTGAAAAGCTTTACAAGTAAATACTGCAGAGCTAGCTTTGGGATCATGCTTGAATGTAATGAATGAAGTTAATATTTACCTTAGAAGACCTCCCATGACAGTATGATCTGTTCTCTGGATTACATTCTCCATATCTCGTTTATTGAGCTCATCAACACATGCCTCAATGAAAGCATTCATCATGACAGCCTGCAAAACAAAGGGTTCATATTATAATAATAGTCATCTACAAGTGTATAAAATAACAACATAATTGCATGCAATCTAATTTGTTCAATAATTTGCATTCCTAAAATGGTATGAGTACCTTACATCATAATAGGTCACTCCTCAAGTCGAACAGTTTCTGTTTGATAAACCATCTATGTTTTCATGTTCATATACTTTATACCCATTGACATAAGAAATTACATCAACAACCTGCAACATACTAATAGTAATTCCATTGGTGAGTTTATATGAAATAGATAGCAAATTTAAGAGAAAACAATGCAGCCAATTTCCTTGTCTACAAGCAAAAGAGCACATCCTGTTATCAAAAGGCCTTCTGAAACCCAATCATTAATTGGAATCTATAATTGCCTCTAAAAATATTCTGATAAACATGAGGATGGGTGCCATAAATGAAGATTTACCTGTCTGGAGAAGATCTGTAAAACTTTACTGCGCCACTTTCCTCTCTCCCTGTTATCAAACTCTAACCAGAGACACGGTAGACAATCTACCTCCTTCCTAGCAGGCTCGGTGAACTCCCATGATAACTCATCATACTTCAGTCCTAGAAGAAGCTCCTGAAGGCCAAACATAGAAAGATATCATTTTATCAAACTCTAACCGGGAGACATGGTAGAAGAAACTTCTACTAGCTATTGCTAAATTAAGAAGAGAAACCAAACATCCAAGATGATAAAACTCTTGAAAGAAGTCCAGTAAGTTTAAACAGCTGAAATGGCAAAATGCTGTAGCAATACTAACATTAAATATCACTTTACATCAAACCTTGTGCAGTCAGGTTCCAATTCTTCTTTTTCTTCTTCTTAAACTGCATAACGTTACAGATAGCAGTACAACTTTTGAGCAATTTATCCTCATAATTTTTGCCTTCTGGCTTGCTCAAACTTTTTTGGTCATTTGTAAATGAAATTTTATATAGTTTTGAACATAAACCGTTATAAAATAATATGAAAATCGGTGAGGGTTTTATCACTTAAGTTATTTGATAGCACCAAAATACTGATATCCTCAACATTTCATAGAGTACATGGGAAATGGAGTAGTAAATGCAAGTGTAAATGCAAAAACAAACCTGTTTCTGTTGATCAATGACAAATACTCCATCTCTGTTGATACCGACAAAGGCCTTCCTGTCTGCAGAGTCCCGTACTTTGACAGATAAACGTCCTGTCTTTTCTATCTGCCCCCTGAAAAACACAGACCTGTAAAATAAAATAAAAAGATTGGTAAGTCTTCTCTAAAGTAGTATTAGGATATTACCTAGTACCAATCTCAAATATAACTAGCACTTTGTTTGGAGGCCCTTAATATTAAACTAAAAGAAAGTTTGAGAAACATTTACATGTTCTTGTCAATGTGTGTAGTCTTCAACATACAAAGCTAAAAGATACTGCAGTATAACAAGAAAGGGAAAGAACTACATATCAAACAGATTCAGTTGACTCAATATCCAGTAGAATCTTTCAAGATAATTGAAGATTTGAAAGCATGTATGTAACTCTACTGAAGCACCATCACCATTGTGACTATGATGACTTGATGTCTTGTACGTACCCATAGAATGGTAGCTTCCAGCAGAACTCAAGAAAGAGATGATGGTATTCCTGTCTGGAGGTGTTCTGTTCTGAGAAATGACTCCAATGTCTCAGAATACTAGCTTCTACAGACATCATAGCTCCTGTACGACCTTTAACGATTGACCAACGGCTACCTTCTTTAAACATACATGTTGGTAAGAGCTTCTTCAGATCATTATCCCTGGGGAACAAAAAAAGAGGAGATACAAGTATATTTATGACCAGTTTCTTACATTTTGATTTATTCTGTTCATTGATTTGAGTGTCAAGGAAATATACATCTCTTGAAGATTTATTAAGGTTATTCAAGCATCACTACAATAGGTACCATTTCATTTTCTAGATATTGTTACAAGCCCTTCATACATAATTTATCCTCCCCCTCTAATCATTACCATCATGATTCATGATCATCATTATCAATCATTATCACCACCAACCACCATCATCATCATCATCATCATCATCCCCACCACCAACACCATCATCATTATCATCATAATCACCATTACACAGTCATCATTCATGTCATCACTATCAATCATTATCACCACCACCAACCATCCTCATCATCATCACCACCAACCATCCTCATCATCATCATCCCAACCACCAACACCATCATCATTATCATCATAATCACCATTACACAGTCATCATTCATGTCATCATTATCCTAACATATCATCTGTTGAGAGCCACAAAGGAGTTAACCCTGTACTAATCACAGGAGTTAATGCCTATCTGGCTCTAGCAGGTGCTATATAATCTTTGTTGATATCTACTTACTTGAAGAATCCCATTTGATGTAGTTCAGCATTGAATGCTCCATACTCTAGGAAAGCTAGCAGACCACCTAGGTATTCATAGTCTTCAGCCTCACAAGGGTACATACCATTCAAGATGTTACCTTTTGCTTCCTCAAATAATCTACTCTTTATCTTCCCATTCGTGACCTGGAAATTCAAATCAGAATTGAAAAGGACGTCACATAATTATATTGATTTCACATTGCCTCTCATAGCTTGGAAAGATCTTCACTTTTCATGGGTTTCTCTAACAGAGACAGTGCATCATTCACATGACAAGAATATGTTACTACCCAATCTTTGGACCTTTGACATTCAAATCAATATACATTTAAAACTAACTGGCTAATTGTTACTACTACACTATATTATTGATGTTATCATGTACAGTTATATAACATATTAATAATGTATATATATACTCTTAATCTAAACACACTGCAAAATATTTCAATTAATGATAATGTTATGTTAATCCCTACTGATATATGTTTTTTTCCTTCAGTTTAACATGGACTTTAACTAAGACTTTGGCCAAATGCAATTTTAGTACAGGTACTCACCTTTTTCTCTGAATCCTTTGGGTAGAATGCATTTCTTTGGAAAGATACAACTGGTTCATCTATGACATAAAGAAGATGGAGCAAACAGAAATATGTAGGACTAGATAAAAACCTTGAGATTGAGGTATTACCACTCATACAGCTCTTAGAGCCAAGATAATTTATAAATTGCAACTTCCTCAACTCATTTGAACATGCATTATTCTTAATCTTGCGTATAGAGAGTTTCTCAACTTGAATACATTAATCAGTGGAATAAGCCCATTGCTTGATAACTAGAGTGTATATTCATGTGAAAACACTGAGAAATGATCCATATCTAGAGGTCACAATCAAATCCTCTGACTTGATACACATCCTCTTAACAAGAATCCAGTTCCTGTATACGAGATATTAACATCCTGTCTCAAATATATTACAGTTGCACAATGGCAATGCTGAGCAAAGGGTGTGTTTATTATGACAGGAAGAGTCTTTGCGTTATAATCATATCTCATACTATTATCAACATGTGAAAGTGAGGGTACAAGAATTATAATAAATAATTATATTTCACTTTTATTATAACACAATGTCTCTAAGCGCTTTACAGATCTATATAAAAAAAAAGAAAAAAAAAGAAAGAAATAGAGAAAGAAAGAAAGAAATAGAGAGAGAAAGAGGAAAAGAAGAAGAAGAAAAAAAAGATCAGTTGCCCAAGAAACAGGGAGATGGGAAGAGAGTGGGGATGGGGGAGTGGGGATGCGGGTGGGGCAGAAAAGATATTACCTAAAATAGGTGCTTACCATTTGCTTTTGCCTCTTCACTGTGTGTTGTATATTTATCAAGAAGATCAGGCCACTGTCTACATAATCTGAAGGGTATGTGGTGAGGTTTCAGCTGTAATTCTGTAAAGAAAATAATAAAGAGAAACAAGACATTAAGACAGGAGAAACAGAAAGAGAAGAAACAATCAGCCAAGATCATAAGAAAAGAGAGAGACAGGGTAGAGGGGGCGCCGGGGCGGGGAATGACGGCGGGGGTGGAGTGAAAGAGAATGAGAGAGGGAGGGGGACAATAGAGAAAAAGATAAATCTCACTTGCTTATTATTGTTCAAAGGAGAGGATATAGAAGAGAATGGGGTGGTGTAGAAATATCAGGCTATCATCATGAGCTTAGCTACTACCGGGTACATGAATGAAGTATAACAAACAATGAATAATTTACAAATCAATTTCCCCTCTTCCATTAGAGAGTCAGTCACGTAGGGGTAAAAATATTCCATAGAATGCACAATATCAGAACCGATAAAGTAATTGGTCATTAAATTCTACAATAATTCAGATTGCTGTCTATTTGAATGCACTCCTTTCATAAGTTTATACACCATTTCCAATACATGAAATAAATCAAATTTTCAGTACAAGAGCTCTCATTCAAGGTGCCATCTCAGGCAATATATCCAGCTTAAAACGCCAAGCACTGAAGTAAATTATAATGGCCTTAAATATTTCTGTTATTGTCAATGCAATTTTGTGTATAAAGAGGGGAAAACGTTTTGGGATTTCGCCTTAATTACTGGTGTTAAGATATTTCTCTTTAAAGAACAATTCTTTGTAGTTATATAATTGACTTGAAAGGGGATATACATCTACATAGTCATCTGTAAGTCATTCAGTAATGCCTTATAATGGATGCAGACCTACATTGTATATGGTCATGTATTATAGAACATTAACATTTCTCCTCAGAACGCACTTATCTCTTCATGTGCACACCTGAGTAAATTAGTTCACCTTGCTCAAACAAACATCTCAACAGGCAATCATTGAATCTGACAAATCCTGTTTCACTTTGCAAGCTAGCTGCCTTAAGCACATGCTGTTAACTCGGTGGGCAAATATTTACCTGATTCATTCATATCTGAGTGTTGTTCTGAACTTTGACAGAGTTTGAATGATGCTAGGTAAGTTCCCACTACTGTGTATTGTGAGTACTCTCTATGTACTCAAAGTACTATACGATAAAGGAAATGTCAGAAATTGTGTGTACAACCCTTCAGTTTAAAGTGCAGTATAAATATAAAAAACATACAAATCAAAAAACAAAAAAAAATGTTTAAAGTTATGTACAGGTACCGGTATACATGTAGGCAGTGGGGACAACACTGTATTGTATGAAATGAAACCCAACCAATTAGACACTGCCACTCTGGCAGAGATATGAATGCAATGAAAAGAAAATAAATTCTATTGAAGGAGTGAAAATTTGACCTCCCATGGCACAATATGTGTCAATGAGCTTTGAGATCGTATGAACATCCATCAAAGCTGCTTGAATGAATCCTTTATGACTCTTTTTAACCGGATAATAAACTTGATTATTGAGGAACAGGGATGGTGGGAATCTAAATGTAAATGTAGGCAAGAATAAGTAATTTGCGAAACTTGATTTTTACACAAATATTTTGTTGGGTTGGGAGCATGGACAGAAAAGTGTAGAGAAAGAATGGAGAGTCTCTCATACTACATGTATACTAGTGTATTAACTGTTTCCTCTTCATATTTATTATTGGAACTACCGCTAGTCAATTTTCTTAAAAATCATGGTTTTTCGATGAAGCAATGAAGACAAGGATTGAATTTTTCAATAAGACATGGAGTATAAAAAATAAAATTATTATGATAAAAAAACTAATCCTTGAACACAGTGTGTTTGGTAATCTACAGTACTCCTTCATTTACACATACGCATACCGGTACATTCTAAGTTTGAATTTATAATTCTCTTTAATATGTTTTTGGACAAGCTCTTGCTATTTTTTGGCTCCAGTTACCAAATGTATAATTATTGTCATGGTGAAATCAAATGCAATTCAATTGTTTGTTAATAATGACATGAAAGGAAATGTTGATAGCAGAGGAGTAGACGCTTGTAGAGGTCATGGGATTGACCTGATCATGAAGCATATCTGACAGTACCAGCACACATTCACAAACGAGTTACTACTCACGTGCTAGTATCATTGAAGGTAAACAAAGGTGTGTGGGTTTAATTAATTTACTCTCCATCATTGAAAATAAGTACAAGGTCATATAACCACGTAAAAGCTCATCAGTTCATAATTATCTAGTAACATCCCAGCTTCAAAGCTGGTCTTTTCAAGATTGACACATGGGAGTACCAACAATCAAATTAGTCAAAAGTATGGTATGATGTATAGGTGGCCATAAATTGTGCTTCCACATTATAATTGATATGTCTTCTCTGAAACAACAGTCAAAGAGAGTTCAAGTAAAATATAATTATGTGGCTCCACCTTGCACTTTCGATTTGTTCGCAGTGGATTTTATGATGCGGACGTACTGCTTTTGATAAGTGATCACACAATGAATGGAATCACTCTGCATATTTCCTGAATTATAATCGCCTTACGGTAATTACAATATATCTATTCCTGGCCTTTTAATATCAAACAGGGACAGAGCAGTATGAGCAACAAGCTTGTGATGAGGATGTGCAGTGTAATACTGTGATGTGTGGGATATGAGTGGTTGTTTTCATTGTTTGATGAGTGGTATAAATATACTATTGTAGTGGACTTTTTAGTGGTTCTGGTTTGTAAGTTCATTGATTGCGGTCTATAAGACATGTATTGTCTGTCTACCACCATTATTAAAGTAAAGTGACTAGCCATGTCCATGAATAATGGAACATATTGATTTTATTCATGACGTGCGCTGTACAGCACTATCTGTGGCTGTGAGTAAGACTGTGCTATTGTGTACATCCCACAACTCATATAACATATTGTGTGCAAAATATAGATCAACAGATAAGAAAACAACATCTTATTCACAGAGGAAAAACTTGTTTACAATAAACGCACACCCAAATGTATTAATATGTCATGTGTACATGATAAACATCAAACATCCAAATGATTGTTATTACTACACATTGGGTACACAGGGTTATGAAGCCCCTCTAAAGTGTTGGGAGCCCCAAATTTGATTGTAAAATTTCACTTAAATTGTATCATAATGTGAAAGAGGATATCAAGATTTTCCTCCAAAAAAGTGTTTGAAGACAAATATTGATAAAGGAATACATTATACCGGTATGGGTTTTCTGTTCTACGCAAAAAACCTAAATTTTGTATTCTTTCATCAATATTCAACTCCAAACGCACTTGTTTTAAAAATCCTTGCAGAATGGTGTCTTAAATGACATCCTCTTTCACATTATGATACAATCTACATTGTACGGGAAATTTTCCCATCAAATTTTTTGGGCTCACTTTTAAAGGGGCTTAAATGAAAAAGAAAAAATATAATTTTTGAGTAACTATGCCATGAGGCCTGATTTTGTGAAGCACAAATTTGATGAACCTTTTTTATTTGAGTGTGTCAAGAGTTTATGTTCAAAGTCTAGCATTTACACATTTTCTTTTCACCAAGTTTTATTCGCTTTTTATTACCGACTTTTGAGAATCAAAGCCTGATTTTGTGCGACACAAATGTGATGAACTTTTCTTCTTTTCGTATGTCAAGTGTTTACGTTCAAAGTCTAGCATTTAAGATCTCTTATCAATCATGACAGATATAGCATTGAGTAGGCTATATTTCTGGACATGACTTCACAATCAGAAGTTCATGATGACACAAAGTCTACAGATTAATCCTTTAGTTTGAGATAGAAAAGGTAGTAAAAAGGGGACCCTAAACTGTAAGCATATGTATACAATTACAATGACCCCCCCCCCCCCCCCCCCCCCCCCCCCCCCCCCCCGGGAACTTTCACCAAACATGTAAAATTGTAAATTTCCAAATGTTTGTATGCATTTGTTTCAATTAACGAATTTATTTGATTGAAAAAGCTTTTCAGTTTCCCTAAGTCCGTAGCTACATGTGGATGCAACATGTACAGTACATTCCTTCATGTACTATAACCAACTATATAACCATGTCTGTTATTTCTATTTCTGGTATTCTCTTTTTAAATTGTCATCCTCCATAACCAACAACTTGTATGAGATATACTGTACAATGTACAATGACAATAAGAATAAACGTACCAGCCAGATGTACATTGTGTACACCTGTACCTTCTTATTTGTAAATGATATTTGACTAAGCATTATGCAAACATGGACAGGAAACTTTCTCATAATGAATGTTGTGAATGTTGTGAGTCTATTCCTGATCTAAAATTACTATAAACAGCCAAATTGTTTTTATTATCAGCATGGAAATCATCTCATTCATGGCTAAGCACCAAAAGCTTCCCCTTTTTACACTAGCAATTTCCTGTGTGCTCAATGTATTAACTTAATCACATTTTACTTCATGTACTACTACAATGACATGATCAAAATGCGTAGTTAATTGAACATTGTTGCCTTGTATTGGTATGTGTCACTGGGAACAATGATTCTACATGTACATGTATGACCAGCAAGATAGCAAGGAAATCAAACAGGGAGAATAATGTCTTCTTGAATAAGTGAAATTCCTTATTTTGTTGTGTGTTCCAAAGAAAAAAGACTAGACCACTATACAACGTGCAAGTACATGTAATTAGTAATATGACCTGAAGCTTTTCTACATGCCAGCATATACTGGTGATTGGGCCAAGATGCTAAAATACCAGTACATTTAACAAAAAACTAAAAAAATGATAGAAAATCAAATCGGTGAACAACAACAATGTCACATTATACGGGAGTGCCTCTTCAAACTTGATCTTCAAACTTGAAGAACTTACAAAATTTGCATCTTTTAAGAAGTACTTACACCTACAGTAAAAAGAATTATAAGCAAAATTACAATGTTTCATTCAGGAGTTAAAAAAAAGAGAGGATTATGATATACATGTATAATGGGCATCAACAATTGAGGATTATGATACATAAGACTTAAAGAAATAAGGACTTCCAATTTTTAACCATTATAGTCTGACTGATTATCCGGTTTGATGTAGGATAAGAGCCTAGCGATTTAATTGATGATTAATTATTTATTATGTACATTGTGTGTTGGCGTATCCCTGCCTACATGTATATCACCTTGAGCTTGTCACGAACTATCCGTTACCAGGCTACGCTGAGAAGAGCAAACTCATTTTACTATTATATCCACAATAACTCATTTGGGGTTGAATGCTTCATCAATGATGTGGAACACTTTGGTCCCTGTGAATACAGTGTCAGTTATTCATATCATTATGAAAATTATAAACAGAGCTATCTCGGGGAAAAGAAGGGGACCATAAAGGGAAATACATGGGAACAAAAGGCAAAAGGGTTGTGTGAAGGAAATGAATCTCCATAATTCAACAATAGAAAATAACACCTTTCTTTTTCTATACATTCATTATTAGCACGATTTCTATTTCAGGCTTAATATTACTCACAAAAAGAAGAAAGTAAAAAGGAAAAGATTCTATTCAATTTCCCATATGAAGCCTCTAGACTAGAGTACATTTACTGTGTTAACAAAAAACAAAATAAATCTAATTTTAAATGATCTAATTTTTAATTCTCTACTATTTTTTTCCTTCTTTCTAATACCAATTTATATACATGTATCAACTGCCCTGATACATGTAATGCATCAAGGCATATCTGGGGTAAGTATTGTAATCTAAAACCATACGAGAAGACAGCCAACATGGATTGTGACGTTAGTTGGATGTTATGAAACTGGTCAATACTGTCTGTCGTGTTGGCAGCCACCCAAATGGTGTTGGATAAAAGTAGAACTACGTCTACCAATAATGAACCTTTACAAGTAATTACTGAGGCTAAAGGGGGTAATCAAACAGATCTATACACATTATGGGAGGGTGCGTGGTTCAATGAATTAGTCATAATATTTTGTATCTCATAATTACTCTACTGCTGGGGTATAGCTCTGAATTTAGAATTCTAGCGAATAATCCATAAATATAATTTGTGGTGGTGATGACTTCATCACTGTCATAAACTAAGATAGTAGGAATATTTACTATTCTTTACATTTGTGTATAATCGATAAGTAGCATTGTGTATTTATGCATGACTATATATCACGCATTACTACATGTCAGAAATAATATTTTACTACATGATGAAACAAAAAAGATCCTTGGGCAGTGGGTACAATTTACTTTAACAGTACTACAGTGTACATGTACATCGCATGAAACAATCAGTGAAAGTGTTGACATCCCACACTTGTAATATTATAATGTACATGTAGGCCTACTTTATGTACATTGTACATGCTGTAGCCTGTACTTCACATGATCAGTGATCCTTTTCTCTCAGCCACCCCCCCCCCCCCCCCCCCTCCCGCCACATCTAATATTATCTCATCAGTGATATCTGCCCATATACTGTATCTAGTTTTTAAAAAGAGTGATGTGACAGCCTTGTTGGGAAAAGTTTTGCATACATGTACTTCTTCTAATAGTTTCAAACTTCCTTGCAACTGGAATAAAATCATCTTTCCAATCATCTTTTCCAATCATATTTTCCAATCAGCCTTTTGTAAAATCAGTCTACAGCCTATTATACATTCAACATTTACAACATACATGTACAATATACCCTTCATGTACTATAAAAGTTGCTATTATCTTGTACTGTACATGTAGGCCTACACAGTACATTTTGTAAACAAGATGATTCCTGTCAAGTTGAAAGCATGCATGTATAAGATAGAAACAGACATGACATGTCCATAACCTTTACAGTCAACTGGCAGGAAAGTAAAGTAACCTTTATGCTTACTGCCCACATGGCAACCAAAACTAAATTACGACGTAATAGTTTCTGAATACCATGACAATGATGATTCACAACAAAAGAGGAAAGATGGGTTCTCATGTACAGGATGTATGATATAAACATGTATATATCAGAGTTACTATCTTCTACATGTCAGGGCTCGAATTTAGCGGTGGCCCGGTGCCAATGGCCACCTGAAACGCTGTCGGGCCACCTGAAATCACCGACTAGATGGCCCGGCTGGCCACCCAAATATTTGGACAGTAATATATAAATTATTTATCAACAACTTGTTTAACCTTTAGATCTACCCGAAACCGAGGCGACATTTATTTTTCCAAGCTTTTCCAAGCGACGCAATCCGATCTATCAAACAAGGAAATGTTTCGTTTCGCATACTAACTTTACAAAAACGATGCACGCCGTCGCGTAGGTACTGTACACACCGCCGCCGCCACCCCGGCCCGGCCGGTACACATAGGCGTAGCGCTATCATAGTATGCTACCGCGTATAGGGCAGCTGTCGATATCCGCATTGCAGCACAGCTAGCTAGTACGCTTCTCAACTCTTTGTTGCGCAGTTACAAACTGCGCATGAGATTTCGGGCGGGTAAGTTGGGGATTCCCAAATCCCAGCATTGTGATTGGTGTATTTGCGACTAATTGTGGACTATACTAAGCAACGAGGGAACAACAATGGGTGTGTCTGGTAGTTGACGTTATGATTGGTGGAGGTAATATTGATTGAAAATAAAGGTAACTCAATCAGTGTGTACGCGTGGAAGCCGTGCGAGCTTCATAAAATGAGAATTTCACGTGTTTTTTGTTTGATAACAACGTAGGCCTACGGCGGTACGCTTTGTTGGTGATAATGTACGCTGTTCTGTTGTTAATTTTCCGTGATTATCGATTGAATAATTGATCTGTTATTACTAGGTAGCAATCATCATTGATGTTCATTATTTTAAGTTAAACGGGGGATGTTCACGTTTTATTTGTAGCACTACATGGACCTTTTTAACTAAATATATATAAGGCCTAAATAATAAAAAAGATTCAGGGCCATGAATTTTTGATGGAAAACAAATGGCAAATAATTTGCTAAAATCTGATCTTGTGTCCTGTACATAACATGTATGCGAGGTATCCCTGTCCACTGACGCGTAAATTATTTGAGCAGTAATGCCTGAATCACATTTCCTCTAGCTCTACGGAGCCCGTACGATGTTTAAAAACAGCCGTTTCGACCAATTTCGTACGGTGTGGTTCGTACGAAATTGGTTTAAACGGCTGTTTTTAAACATCGTACGGGCTCCGTAGAGGAAATGTGATTCAGGCATAAGAGAGAGCGATAGACGGATCGAGATAACGCAGCCCCGTCTCTGACAGTTTGTTTACGAGACTTTTACGATTGCCGATAAGGCCAAGTAAAAAAAAAAGTTTTGTTTATCGTGACTTTCCTTTTTCTGAAACAATTGATGTGGAGGTCCTACCACCTTGTTTAATAACACTAGATCAGGGAAAGGCAATAGTATACTCTGGTATTGTTACGTAGAAGATTCAAGATATAGTCTTACAATACTTATCAAAAGTCTACCGTTATAAAATAGGCGGCTATTATATAGAAATTAGAAAAATATATATTTGAGTCTTGAAGAAAAAAAGAACAAAAGAAGAAATTCCGACTTAAATTATTTTGAATGACTTGGTGCTAATCTTTCCGTGTGTGGTCCTCTTTAACTGCATGTATTTTTGCATGATTATTGACTGATTATCCAATCCAGAATAACCAGAAAATATCAAAATAATAAATTACAAAAATACCATTTATTCAGTTCAGAATAGAAGTACAACGTCAAGTAAATATACAATCAATTTTATATCTTCCAACAGAACTTGGAGCTCAAAGAAAAGCAGAAGTTTGGCGCCTTGTGTGCCCTGTACAATCCTAACTTAAGGGGGAGGGGGTCCTTGTGATGCATGATAGTCAAGGAGAAAGGGAGAAAAACATTGAAGTGAAGTTGAGACAGAAGTATAGAAACAAAGAGAGAGGATTTGGAATGAGAGTCTAAAGAGTCACTCACCTTTCATTATTAAATGCAGCTCATGCTGCTTTTAACACGTATAATTTATGCATTTTTTTTATTAAACATTTGCATTATTTAATAACGCATAAAAGTGGGGCCACCTGAAAATCCATTTGGCCACCCAGATCTCCTACCCAAGTGGCCCTGCTGGCCACCTCAAAAAAAAGTTAAGGGCATGCCCTGCATGTACATGTAATGTACATATGTACATGTACATGTACATGAACTTTACCAAAATAGTGATAAACACACAAACACTACAGAATGGATCCACACTTTGTTTTTATTTTAAAAAATGCATTGAACAATTATGTTAGTGGGCTGCACTTTTTAACAAAAAAAGAATAGTTACTCAAAAAAAAAAAAAAAAAAAAAAAATTACTGAACATTTAAGAAGTACACACACAAGAACATGTTTAATTCAAAAAAAGATTATGAAAATTACATTTGTGATTGTGATATTTTTGCAAGTTTTGAAATGTGTGTTAGTGTACAAATGTATGGTATGTGCATGGGTTTATCCTATATAAAAAAAAATCGCAGTAGGGGCTCACTTTCAAGATATTCTGCTGAGTAAAAAATCAGTCTGATAATGAAATGAAGTTAGAAAGTAGTAAACCCATGCAGTCTTCTATGACCTTTGATAGCACTCAGCATGAACATTTCCTTTTTCATTCTTGTAAACTTGCCCTGTACAAGGTCACCCAAGGCTTCATCTTGCTTACCGTACTTGTTTACAATCACTCCAATATCATATCCATCTATTCCTTATAAATCAAGGATATTGTTTCTAATGTATCATCACATACATGTATGCCTACAAAATACACACCAGGAAAATCAGAGACCTCTCTACCGTAATCATTATTATTCAATGACACTCGTGATGTACATACATGTATCTTCACATTATCTCGTCATATCATCCAGGTAACCTTCTGACCTCACACTACCAGAAACCAAAAGGTCACATTTATTGACACCACAACTTCCCTTCTCCATCATTAAGTAGTCTAGCCACTAGGCACGAAACTGGGCGCTAAACTGGCACAGGATTTATCTTGTCATCACATGAATCTCTTCCTAATCGTTAAAGCTGTCAATTATTTGATAAACCACAACAGAGTGCATCAATTTAGGCCTCCATGTTTCATTAAACCAGGGATGATGTTTTTGATTAAACCCAGCAGTGAAAAGAGACAAAGCAGATAAAAAATAAAGATGAAGGTCTGGGAGCCAGGTTGGTATAATTGGATGACAGTATGCTATTTGGCAATATCCCAGTGTTTTGTGGTGATGGAGATGAGTTTGTTTTTTGATGACCAAGCATACATGTACATGTACATCACAACATGGTAAGACAGACATGGTTAAATAGTGTGTTAGTCAACCTAAATGGCAAAACTACATATCCACACGCAACCTACATTATAATCAAAGATATACTAGTACTCTATTTAATATTAATGCCATGTCAAAATACACTTAAAATTCTAGTTTTGTAAAGATAATAAAAAAACATTTCCGGGTAATCGCCAAACAGATTACGGTATGTACACTGTGTACAGTCCTTCTCCTTTTCAAAGCAATGAAACGTCTTTAAAAAGGTAATGCATACCGGTAATAAAAATTCTCACAAGATCTGTTGCAGGATCAATAAAAATCACTTGATCTTTGAGTACATATATATAGATCCAAAATTAGCTTCAAAAGATTGCAATTGCAAATTAATGTTTGTCAAATTATCCTTAGTACATTCTTCTTCTTTTTTGTTGCTGTGAAGCAAGATCATAAGCAGGTCTACATACACAAGTATAAAGGGTGGGGCTGTCATGGACAATATTTCTTATTTCTATAATTACACTTGAAACATGGATGAATATTGTGAAATATAGTCTTACCAAGAAGAGGAGATGTCAGCCATAATGAAAAGATTTCAGATGCTTCATTTGGTAAAGTCAGACAATCCATCATTTGTGAGAAGAGAGTTCCGGCTGTCGTTGTTAAAGCGTTCTCTACAAAGATTTCATGAGCAGAACCACCTTTCTGGAAGATGCACACATCCATTGCTGTAAGGACATTAAAAACACATACATACATTAGAAACAGTTTGAATAATTTGAGCGTTATTCAGAAAAATTACCAACTTACACTGTACATGTAGGTTCAAGACAACTAATTGGAATTAATGGAAAGCATTATGATTTAATGTTTTAATGTTTTTAATTTGTCCAAGATTGGGACATCATTAATGTTTGTAAATAGTTGGAAAGCCAAACACGTAAATCAAGTCATCCTCATTTAAATCAATAAAATATTTATCACTTGTTTGTTTGTTGTTGTTTTTTGTTTGGGGGGAATGGGTACTTACCAGTTTTCCTAGAACTGATTAAATATGGGTCAATTCAATATATAGTACATGTATGATTGTACATGCTTGTTAATGATATTCTAAGAAGAAAGGCCTATTATATAGAGTAGTCAACAAGTCAAGAAGCATCTCTCTAACGAAAACAAATCATAATTTTAAACATTAAATATATCATCAATCACTATAATAGCATAGAGAGACATTCAGAATTAAATCACTGTGCATTTCATAATATAACAAATCAACAGGAAACATGTGCTAAATATGTAATGGATTTGTGTTATAAATACTTATTGGAACCCTCTGAATGCAATTTGGCAAATAGCCATGCATTGTATTCTCTCATGTTAACCAATACTAGTCCATTAAACAAAACAAAAGTGCATTTTCTCTGATTGTACTAAGGTACCAAACTACAGTACTAATTATGTCCTATAAATTTGACTGTACTCAAACACGTATTGTACGTAGACTACATGTAAACCATACATTATGCATACAATGAAAGCCTCACGCACAGGATAGCTGACAGCGATCGAGGAGTATGAACCTCAAGTCTTTTCTACGACTCTCATTACCAACTCTGCTGAAACCAATTACTTCTGCGCTATATCACACAAGTCCAATAACATCATATGACTCAAGCGTAGTGCCATGCTTAAACAATTCAAAGAATCAACCTTACTCATTAGTTGGTATCTTTCTAGGAAATCAAAACCAGTGGTGTACATGTACATGTATCTGTGAACTGTTTCATTTTCATTTAGAAATGCTAAATTAACATATCCATAAGCATTGTGTAACTCGGTTGTCTACGACAAGTATTTTAACTTTGAAACCAATTTCTTTTTCAAGATACATGTACAATGGGGTTGCTTTTTCATGTGAAGCAGATAAGGTATAAACATTTGTACATGCATGTACCGGTATGTATTTAGCAAAAATAAATAATGAAACAGAAAACTCTGATAAAACATATATGCATGTACTGATGTACATGTACATGTATAGCACTGAATAAATATCTTTGGTCACTAAATTCTTTTAAAAATGTAACAAATCTTTTGAAAAAAGTCTAGAATAAAGACACTAACAAAAAACAACAAAATTAGAATTGTAACATTGAAAAGTCCATTTTACAAGTACTGTACATGTACATGTAACTCATGTGGAAGATAAAGGACATAAAAACAGAATAAGAGATCAATTTCATGACATGAAAGGTGATACCGTGCATGACATGGTGGTGCATGAGTAACATACCTTTGATTGATTTGTTGGAGATGGTACTAGCCATCCTCTGTATGTGAGGTGCACTATGGGTAGGTGAACCTGACGGTGATCCTGTAGGTGATCTTGATCCTTGGGAACCATTTTGATTCTTTCTCCTTCCAACCAATCTCATGGGGACATCTTCACTACTAGGCATGGTGGACGTCTTCAAATCAATACCAAACTGCAAAGGAAATCACAAAATAAGCTGTTTACATTATGTGTGGATAGTGGATACATGTCACATAGCATCTACATGTGTAATTGTAAATGCAAACTTCAAAATAAAAGAGTAAGTTTTGCACAATCATCTATACATCACAAAAGCAAAGTAAACATGTGTAGTTGAACAGAGATCCTGGTTTTCTAACAGGATGCACATGAGGAAAGAGACCAGTGATAATCTGTGTTTCCCTTCGGACTTCCCTTTTCTCTACCTCATATCATAGTACAATCACTGTCTGTCTTTGGTCATTGACAACTACAAAGATGTAGGCCTACCTATGTACATGTGGAGCATGATTTATTGTATTGACAATTTACCAGTATGAAATCATTGCACTTCCTGAAAATTATTTACCAAGTAATTCAGAATTCGGAATATCACATTACATGTATCTCCAGAGAGGCATATAATTATATGAAACACATCTCTGGCTCTGGCTCTCAGCAGTAATTATAAATCATAATGTTGGAATTGATATGATTGGTCAAGGCCCGACTTCAGGAGCAAAATTATGTATGAAAATAACTACTTCCCAAATTAAAATTCCCAAACATGTACATTGTATGTTGTAACAATTGTTTGTCTCCTTATTTATAACATTGATAGTGGTGTATTTTGTTAATGTGGTCTGACAAGGGGGCAAAGAAAGCTATCATGCACTGCATACATGTACATGACAAAAACATGTTAATTTGAAGTTTTAAATACCGGTAAATACAATGATTCAGGGAAGTTTGGAGGTTTATTGTACCTTGAATCAATACAACTTCCTACATACATAACATGTACTTATTTGAAAATTTAACGATTTGTCTCCCATAACTTTGAGAGCAGTTTCTTCAGAGTTGTTAACTGTAAATCCCAAATGCAAGTATGATGGCTTTTAAAATTTGTTTGCATGTGAGAATCTGTACCCCATGCAGTGGTGATTTACTGAGTTCAGACTTCACTGTCTGTTATTACAGACTGGACTTAATCCTACTTTACACACCCACTCTATCCTTGCCTATTATGTAATATCTAAGCAGGGGACCTTTTCACGTTTACGCATTGTGAAAACCTGGATACTCTGTTATGCAAATGAGCTCTCATATACAAAGAGAGGGTTGTTTACAAATAGTATTGGGAGGGAGAGTGTGTCCTTCCAAATCCTGGGGCCCGTTCCTAGAAACCGTCATAAGTCCAACTTCTTGACTATCCCATTGAAACGCAGGTTAATTCTATAACACACGTTTCAATGTAATACTAATAGTCAAGAAGTTAGACTTATGACGGTTTCTAGGAACGGGCCCCAGGAGGAAAGTCTTCAGATTTATTATGACTGGCTTCAAGTCCTTCTTTTTATTTTTTATATAAATTTGTAATGAAATAGTAACAGTAAATAATAAAGTAAAAGAAAACAGAGATAGGAAAAAACAAGCATCATTCTAGAAAATAATGTAAAGAAAAAGTATGGGAGAAGAATAAGAGATTAATAATATCCAATTTATACAACAATTTTTTCTAAACATATCATTAGATGACATCTCCCAGTCTGCTACATACATGTACATGTAGGCTACATGTATGATTATGTGCCTTTCTATTGTTTTATGGAGATTGGAATAGATTTTTTTTCAAAGCAAATTAAGTGATAGATTGACTTTCCAGGCAGATGAGAGCTCACCTTCCTATCATGACACAGGCATATTTTTCACATTTTTAGTAGCGCTTTATTCATTACACGTGTATATCATCTCTTCAGTCTTGAAGTAACTATCTTTTACCTTTACCAGAGATTCCGAAAGATCGAATGCTGTGAGCCGTGTTGTTCTCAGCAGTTGGGCTAATTCAACTACCGTAGTTCCAGTTCAATTTTCAATACAATCTTTTTGCTGGTATCACTACATGAACAAATGTTTTCCCAAAAAGCTTCTTTCTAGATTACATAAAACTATTGAACTCACTACCCCAGACCATCATCTCCAGTACCTCTTTCAGTTTCAGTCTTTGCTCAGCTTCAACTAGTTCAAGCAGGACTCCCAGGAGGTACTCTCAATCATGTCAATAATTCATAATCATATTCATAATCCAACAACTTCCTGAACCCTGCAACTTTATAGCATTCATCAGTAATTCAGATATAAACATTAATGGTAAGACCCTAGATTTATAAGTCAAGTTATTATGCCAAATATGCACGAGTGACGGCTTCTAGTTCTAGCCGGTGACAATCTGTGAGATGAGCACTGCATGCATGCACTGTGCGCCCAGAGTATCAGGCGATTCCCTCAGTTCCTCTGGTATCCCTCTAGCCTCTCAGCCCCACGCCCACTTCAGCTTCAACTGGAAGTTTGCAGCTGCAGCACACGGCAATTTTTTTAAAACCCGATACATAAAATAAAATAAATGAATTACCTTCAATTCTGCAAAATGTGTTCTAAGCCACTGTTCCAAAGAGAAACGGTTTCAGTTTGTTTTCATTCAGACACGAGACGGACAGTATCTCAGCTAATTAAGCGAGTTCTGTAAGTAGACTCTAGTAGATGCAAGAGTAGATGGCCGGAGGATCTGTAGCCATGTAGGTAACAAACTGCTAGCTATATTATGGTGGCCGTGTAAAATGAATGCGACCGCGCGAGCTTTAACGCTGCGTGCATGCGATATACATGCTCAGGTACGCTGTGCGTTGTTTCATGGTTTGTTTACATACTGTAAAGAGATGTTGATTACTCTTGCTTGTGGATGCATGAGCCACTCACGGATCGTGGCAGGCTCAACGGCCTCTTTTCATTTTACTACTGAGTACATATTTTAGTGACACTTTTCCCTTTATTTTGAAGAAACTGACAGTTCTTAGGTACTGACACGATCACCTCGACCAAAATAAATGTTTTTTTTAATATTTTTGTTGCGGTTTTGCCCGCCCCCCCACTAGCTCTTCTGCAAAGCAATCCCGGCCCAAGAGCTACTGGAGACACTGCTCATCTTTTGTTCCCATTACTTGGAATTGTTTACGTTAGAGATACAATTCCTGCTCCTCGACGTTTGTGTTCCTTTAGTAGGTACTTATTCTTGCCTTTAGTAAGTTTGTTGCATGCATTTGTTGAGACTTCTCAGGTAAATACCGCCCCCGTAAGTAGGCCAATCTCATCATGGAAATTTTGGGACCATGATGATTTTTTAAGGGCAATCCTACCATCATAATATACAAATGAGCAGGTAGAAAAAATGACAAACAGAAAAACGACAATCGGACCAAATTTTCTCCTAAGC
The DNA here is from genome assembly GCA_035222895.1 of Strongylocentrotus droebachiensis. Lineage (NCBI taxonomy): Eukaryota > Metazoa > Echinodermata > Echinoidea > Camarodonta > Strongylocentrotidae > Strongylocentrotus > Strongylocentrotus droebachiensis. Next base: position 538,557 of record JAVYIG010000501.1, read on the forward strand.
GCCTTCTCACTTGAGGTACTATACTCAAAATAGATTATGGATATCATATTATTATAGGCTCTCTAAACATGAAACAGATCCTCCTGATACAAACATTTTTTTTTAAATTGACATTTATACAGTCATTTTGTACGTTGAAACAAAAATGGGAAAGTTGTCCGGTACGGTGCATGTCACAATGAAATTAACGATTCAGGCAAATTGAAGTGCCCATACGATAGTGATCACGCTCTTATTTTTCTGCTTTCTTTTAGCATAAATAGTTTAAACCAAGAAGTTTGGTGATGACGCGTATCCCGCACTTTTCCAACGGTGCCCCACCCCTGACCCCTCGGGCCTGCATTATAATTAGGTCATCATTATCATCATCACCACCCTCATCATCATCATCATTATCATCATCATTAACCCCCCCCCCCTTTAGTTTTTTTCTATGTGTGTATTTTTTTCAAATAAAAAAAAATATATATAAAAAAAATATGCCAATGGCTGACCTAAAAAAAAAGACCTTACCCCCCCCCCAACCCTACGGAGCAAAATGTCAAATTAAAAAAAAAAGGTGTCCTCTTACCCTCCCCCCCCCCCTCCCCTCCACCCGCCTATTCAGCGGCTGGCTGAGTCGTTGCAATTTTTTTGGGACCCCCCCCCAAAAAAAAAAGTGTCCTCTTCCCCCCCCCCCCCCCCCGCTTATTCAGCGGCTGGCTGAGCCGATTTCAAAATGTTAAACCACCCCCCCTTAAAAAAATTCTGCGTACGCCACTGATCACCTTCACCATCATCATCATCATCACCACCTTCATTATCATCATCACCTTCATCATCATCATCATCATCACCTTCATCACGGCATCATGTCATCATCATCATGATCACCTTCATCATGATCACCTTCATCATCATCATGTCATCATCATCAATCATCATCACTATCATCATCACCACCTTCATCATCATCATGTCATTATCATCATTATCATCACCACCGTCATCATCATCATCATCACCTTCATCATCATCATCATCATCATGTCATCATCATCATCATGTCAACATCATCATGTCATCATCATCATCATCATAATCATCACCACCGTCATCATCATCATCATCATCATCATCATCATCATCATCATATCATCATCATCATCATCATCATCACAATTAACCACCATCATCTTCATCAATATAATTATTATTGGGCTGAACCTACTGGCCTGTCAATAAAACGACAAAGTTGCAAAGAGATGGCGCTAATACAGCAATACTAAAAGGGAAGAATGGAGTAATAGTAATAGTAATAGGGAAAAAAATAAATGATTATATTTTCTTACGATTGCCGTGCCCAAATTTGTAGTCTAAAATATCATCTGGGTGGAGATAAATAATCGTAATCTGATATTATTATCAGGCTTAAATAAACCTGTTATGGGAATAATAATATTAACATCGATGGCACTTATGAGAATGGTAAATGGGCATTTATCGATGGAAATGGAGCACCCATCATATTATTTGGATAGGGGCATTTATAATAGGTGGAAAAGGGCATTTATGACTGAAAGGGGATAGGTCCCTTATTACAAAGGAAAAGGGCACGTATCATTGTTAAGAGGGAAAATGTCAGAGGTGAAAAGGAGCACTTCTATAGTACCTGAAAAGGGGCACTGACCAGATATGAAAAGGGGCACTAATAATAAAGTAAAATGTGTATTTGTTGAAAGAAAAGGGGCACCGATCAGATTTGAAGGGGCTTTTATGAGAAGGGGTAAATGGCTCTTATTAGAAAGTAAAAGGGCACATGTCAAAGTAAAAGGGGCATCTCTTAAATTTGTATAGGGTATTTATCAGAGGTGAAAGGGGCATTTATCCAAGTGAAAAGGGGCACTTCTCGTACCTGAAAAGAGGCACTTACTAGAGATTAAAAGTGATTAAATAGGTGAAAAGTAATGGGGCATTTTTCAAAGTGAAATGGGCACTTTTCCTCTGTAAAAAGGGGCATTTTGGGGGTACTTGAAATGTGGGGGGGCCCCGTGCCCCCATGCCCCTCCCCCCGGAGCGCCGTCTCTGCCTTTTTATGATTCGGAACGATTATCTTCTAAAGGCCGATTTGAAGCCACGCCTCCTCGGACAGTATTCACAGCCTTTCCGTATTCACGACACTGCTGATTGCTGTTGTTTCTATGTGTGCCCGACAACTTGATATCATATCATAATTATGTAAGTATTTCATTCATGATTTAGGACACATGTAATGTGTTTTACATTATCATGGTATATTCGCATCGCAGACATGCATGCTGTATCATGTTACTGAAATCATGGACCTACTACGAAGGTCTATGCTGAAATCATTGTATTTGTAATGGATTGTATGGACTGCCGAGCGGTCAATAGTCCACTGACCCTGCCTACTGTTATGGTGTCAAAAGCCTTTGACTGTATCGTATCCATGATCGATCGTATCCTACCATTTTTTTTTATTTTTTTTTTAAATATATAATTTGGTCTTAGGGAAAAGGAAGAGACAGGATTTCCAACAAATATGTAGATGTGAATGCTCGGGAAGGGAGGGGGGATTTGTTGAGATTTGGAATGAAGGGGGGAGGGGGATATGTCAGTTTGTATGTGTGTCTGAGTATGTGAGCGTGTGAGGTGTGTCTGTCTGTCTGTAGGTAACTCTTTGATTTATAATATTCGTTCAGTATAATTCAATGTAAATATTATGTACTGTGTATTAAACTATCTTAAGTATTTTTGAGAGATGTACAATTTTCTTTATATTTTGATATATGTAAATCAATGAAGCTGTATGTTTGTTTGTTATATATTTTGTACTGAATGAATACAATAAAACAATATTACAAAAAAAAAAAAAAATCTTTCATGTTTTGAATTGCGCAGATCCTTGAAACACGTTGGTCTCTTTAATTGCCAATCCGCTGGGATTGAGATGTCCATCCTCCACAGGGGCCCCACTCACAAGCATTGCTTTTTGGGGTCTCAATTTGGATCATGTTTGTTCGTCATGATTACTATGCCATGTGTTTTTTAATAAAACTGAACTGAACTGAACTGTGTCAAGATCAGGCGCATACTAGAGGTCAGTGGTGAGGCGCCCTATCAGATGAGAAAATAACACACCCTCAACGCTAAAACGGAGACAGTCCTAGCCATTCATTCTCATACTCCCAAACATTTTTCACAGTGGATTTCAGTTTCATACAGCTTCGTAGCTTCATTCTGTTGAACTATAGGTTAATGATATATGTTTACTTTGCAAACGAGTATTAATTGCTGTGTCATATCTTTCTAAATGTACTATGTATGTTCTGTATACACGTTATGCTTTTTGATGTAAATAATTATGTTCATGTTTGTGCAGGGCCCCATGGAAGACCACTACTTATTGGTGAATGGGCTACCCTGACAAAAGAATAGAAATTATAAAATAAAAAAATACTACCTCACCCAGTGGCGTAGTAATGGGAGGGCACGAGTCAACTATAGAGCCATAACAGTTGAAGAGAGGGGGGGGGGGGGGGTGAAAGAAGGGAAACGAATAGGGGAATCAAGGAGACGCCAATCAGACAAGTGTGATAAGATCCTCTCATATATTATCCTTGATTCCCTAACTCGTTTTTCATCCACCTAAATGACTAAATGAGATGCCCCCTAGTTGCCCCGCGCCTCTGAAAATGATTGCCTGTTCATTCCCATAATTTTAGATCTGTACTCTGTGGCAGTATATTTGATTTATTCGGAGAATACCGCAACCGTCTGACTTCATAATTCTCGTTCGAGAATACATATACTCTTCCCTCTAATTATTCATAAAATAACGATCAAACTTCGAACGTAAGTTCTCGTTTAATCTTACTATTACTTTTCTTCCGATGCAAATGTTATGATTCATTATAAAAATCAACGTCATATCGCAAACTGTATATACACGAAACATTTGTTCAAGCAAATAGTTTGTGTGCGAAGGCAATGTTAATATTTGATATTCAATGCATAGTATATAGGGCCGAAAGTTGCACTTCGATCGACAAACATCTTTAGAATATATTTTGCCTGCGTTACGGTTGTATAACTGGCTGGAAATGTACTTTGTCTCGTTAATGTAAGGGTTGCTGTAAGTAAGAATTAATCATGTATATGATTTGGAATGCTGTGCAGGTGTTGCGGAGTATGTTTGAGTAATCATTCTAGCTTGCGCCTTCATCAGTTTGTGTCCCTTTTCGTGTAATGTTTATTTTGAAAAAGTGCATCTGAACAATTCTGTAGGTTTTCCAGAGTTTTTGCATATTGAGTTTTATCTCTCTCTTTTTTTTAAACCCTGGACCTTACTTGTTATAGAATAAGTTTTATAGGCAGGGCCCGCGCTACGGCGGGGCTCGGGGGGGGGGGGGGGGATTCCCCCCCTCCTAGGTTTTTGATAAAAGTATGTTAAAGAGAAATTATCAGAAATATATAGAAACCAACCAAATCCCCTGATATTTTCCCCTGCTAAATTCAGGCATCGTCAAACATGTCGCATGAGCTTTCGAATTCAGCAGTTTGTGGATTCATAAAATCAGTTCCGTAAATGCTATCGTAAAAGCCTAATTTGTATAGAAAAGTACACACTTTATACACATTAACCTTTATAAACACTCTCCATTCAGTTATGTATCAAGCTATCAAGCTGTGCATAAGTATATGCATATTCTACTGAACAAAATTAGTCTCATGCCCACCGGGCATGCCCATTGTTATTGGTGTCACAGATGGGTCGTTACTGTTACACTATATTGGACGGATTGGATGGATGTGTAAATCATTAAAACTATAATCAGTATACGATGAGAAAATGATTCTTCTCCAGCTCCCGGAAACCAACCTGGGAGTTTTTACTTTTGTCAAAATTTGTGCGTGAGATTTTGGTTTTTGGTGAGTCCGGGACGCAAAAACGCAACTTGTTGACACGTTACCCCTTTTTCTTTCTAATAATAAGTGCCCCTTTTCCTTCTGATAAATGCCATTTTGAGACCTCTGATAGCCTCTTTACCTTTGTATGCCCTCTTTTTCATATCCGATTAATGCCCTTATTCCAATTTGAGAGGTGCCCCTTAAATCTGTAATAAGTGCCCCTTTAAAGATCTGATAAGTGCCCCCTTTTATTTTGACAAGTGCCCCTTATCCTTTCTAATTAGTGCCCCTTTCCGTTTTCATTAGTGCCCTTTTTCATCTCTGGTGAGTGGCCCTAATTAAGTGCGAGAAGTGCCCCATTTTCACCTCTGGTAATTCCCCTTTTTACTTTGACATGTGCTTTTTTTAATTTTCTAATAAGTGTCCTTTTCCCTTTGGATATATGCCCCCTTTTTCCTTTCCCCATAAAATGTGCTCCTAATTTAAAGCGATTAAGAACAACCTTTTTCTTAACTTCACCCAAAGCTGGCTCGCTACGCTCGCTCGCGTTTAAAGTTGATATAATTATCTTTTCATATTAAAGATCTTTTCAGTCTTTCACGATTAGATTGTGATCAAAATCAAGGATTTTTTTTCTCTCTCTTTATAAGATGTATTTTTTTGCGCTGCGACCTCACAAATCTCAAAATATTTGCTCGCTCGCAAACACACATTCATCACACCCAACTGCATAGTAGATGTATGATGCTTAAACAGTATCTTGGACCATGTAAAGAGAGAAACAAACATTGAAATCATCCCTGATAATGGAATCACAATGTAGGGGTATATACCATTGTCTCGGAATTGTATATTTTCAGTTTGAGGTTTCCCTTTGTAGGTGCCCCCTTTTCACATAAATTGCCCTTTTGGGAGCACCCCCCCCCCCACATTAAATGACGCTCCGCAGCCCCAGGCCTGCTAAAACCTCTGGACCCCGCCGGGGCTTTTCCCCTCGACTCCACGCCAATTTTCGCTCGCTATGCTCTATATACCTGATCGTAAATAGACGTTCCACGGGCCCTGGTAGGGCCCTCAGTAACAACAGATATTTTGTAACAGATAAATAAACATTCGGGGAGATATGGTTTCGTATAAAGTGGGGAATGTATGTACAAAATAAAGAAGTAAAAAAAGGCTTGCACCGATTGCATTGCGTTTGAGAACGCTCGAATATTATGGGGGATATCAACTTTACTGATTGTATAATAAAACTTGTGTCTACATGAATATATTTTTAATGTTATAATTTGACAATAATCGCATAGAATAAATGGACGGCTCGAAGTCGTCGGGTAAGCAATTACCCAATAATATTTGACAGTGGAGAAGTGTGTAGAATGTGTTTGTACGTAAAAAGTTTTGGAAAGGGATGTATGGATTATGATAAAGTTGAAGAAATTATAGACAATAATAATAATTATTATTATAATAATGATAATAATAATAATAATAATAATAGACCTAATAATACTAACAAAGTGCTTATATTACTTAGTGCCACAAGCCGGGCGGCCTTGAAAAGGCGGTCGGACATATTTTCTTCCTACCGGGTACCCATTAACATCACCTCGATGGAGAGTGGCAAATGTGCATTAATGTCTTGTCAAAGAACATTATATCTACTTATAAATTATAGTTGATTGTTTTGTTATAGAAAGATGATAATAGTCTTCATTACTATCTTACATGCTTGTAACTTTTAATTTAATTTCATTATCATTCGTTATCATTAGATTTGAGATAATTATACGTCATTGAGCTATATTATCTTTTCGTAGAGCGAGTGGTTATCGAGACGATGTCTACATCCAGAGGATTATTGGAGAGGTTAGCAGAAGGTCCTGTGGTTGGTGATGGTAGTTTTGTTATGACCTTAGAGAAAAGGGGCTATGTCATGGCTGGTAAATGGACACCAGAAGCGTGTTTACAATACCCTGGTGCAGGTAAGATACAACATTTTCAACAATCAAGTGTATGATAATTTTTATTTTGGTATCTAATTTCATAACCATTGGAAGCCAAAGCGATATGTTCTTATTCATTGCTGGAAGTATCATCTTTTGTTATCAGCCAACAGATCGAACATTAGACCTTAAAAAAAAAGATGTTGTATTGCCCTTTGCGACCGACCCAAAAATCTTGAAATCTACGGTCAGCTTTTTATTTATTTTTTAATATATTTTTTTTAACCGTTTTTTAGATTTTTTTTTTATCTAAGCAATCAAAACTGAGAAATATCAGCCAAAAGAGGAAATTAAAAAAGAAAAAGATTTCGACAGACGGACCTATGTTTTGGAACCTAAAGGGCAATACAATCTTTTTTTTGTAGGCCTTTGCCTTGAATAGGTCGATTTGGAGTGGAGTAGATTCGGCGGTGTCACTGAGGTTTGTTAGGCAGGGGGTGGGGGAGGGCGGAGAGAGACAAAAACATTATGTCCGCGTAAAATCCTTTACTATTATGTTTTCGTCAAAAGTTGGTCCGTAGTCCTTTTGGCTCAGTCCCTTATGCACCTTCCTATATCGTGTTCTCACCATAAGAGATTACCTGTTTCAAGTTTTGAAAATAGTAATGGAATCTTAGTTCGTTTTCTTTTTAAAGAGACACTCCCTAAGCCTTTTCTACCCCTCTCATATTGATCAGGTTCTTCAAATTAATCATTCGTCGTTTAGATCATTTTCTCCTCCTACTCACTCTTCTGTCTATTTCTACACGTAACTCCTTTTTTTCTTCTTCAACTCGATTAATTCCAGTGAGGCAACTTCATCGTGAGTTTCTTCGAGCTGGTGCTGATATCATGCAGACTTTCACATTCTATGCTTCAGAAGACAGACTCAATATTCAATGTTCTGAAGAAAATGGTAGCGTTAATGTAAGTTTTACTCCAAATATTATGTAATAGGGAATGAAATATATTGTGCATGTTTTTGAAATGTTGTACCTATTACGATTTTCTTATTTTCATGTGCCCAAATTCCTCTCAGTTGCCCTATCGCCATTATCCCCATCTCTCTCCTTTTCCCTCTTCATTCCTATATTCCTATTATCTCTCTCTCTCTCTCTCTCTCTCTCCCTCCCTCTCTCTCTCTTTCTCTCTCCCTCTCACACTCTCTCCCCCTCTTTTTCTCTCTCTCTCCCCCTCTTTCTCTCTCCCCTCTCTCTCTTTGAATATTATTGTGTAAGTGCTCCGTGTAGCTACGTCACTGAATACAGGGTATCATTTGATTTCTGAATCAAGACGTATGTACTGTTTTTCTTTCATCTCGTTCTCATTACACCTCAACAGTGGGAATCTGTGAACGAGGTGGCGTGTGATCTCGCTCATGAAGTAGCAGCCGAGGGCGACGCCCTAGTCGCAGGAAGCCTCTCACCTGTAGCTAAATACGAAGATGGGAAGGGAACGAAAGAGGAAGTACAGAATGAGTTCAGAAAACAATGTGATGTCTTTATCAGGAAAAAGGTTGATTTCCTTCTTGGTGAGGTAACTAATATTTCTTCATTATGATTTCTCTGAAATGGAAGAAGTCTTGATTTGGTCTTTCTTTCGTTCTACTCATTCTCGGTGAAAGGAGTCAAACTTTTAAGGGCACCTATACTTTAAACTTACCAACTTGGGAACTTCTACGCCTTCCTTGACAACAGTTTTTCATACTACTGGTTATTAAAAACCATAATCACAAATTGATTACTGTGGTAAAATTTGGGAAAATAAATATTTAAATCATATAGATAAGATAACAAAATTACAAAATTTGTTGAAATCCTGGTGAAATATAAATAAGTAATGATAATTATATTTGGACAAAATAAATCTTATCCGATGTAAACTATAACTCATCCAATTTAACACCAACTTTTCTGACACATATTGAATATCTTATGGAGTGTTTTTTTTTCCATTTCAGACTGGCCTTTAAGTTTATAAGTTTTTTTTCCTTCCGATTATATTTTCTCTCTAAATGTTCCTGAATATGATTCACTAAACTTGTTTCTTCTAGTTTTTCGCGCACACAGAGGAAGCTGAATGGGCGATTGAAGTGATGAAGTCTTATGGGATACCAGTGGCTTGTACTATGAGAATGGGCGTGGCTGGTGATGAGATGGGCGTGGCTCCTGCTCAATCAGCTGTTAGACTTTCTAGAGCAGGTACCGTACCACATCTCAAGCTTAAAATCACTTTAGTTTATTATGAAGACACACCAAAGGAAGAATGGAATTACGACACTGAATCAATTACATTATGTTCATCATTTTGATTTTTCCCTATGAATGTGTGATAAATTCCCTTTTACAAACTGATGTTGATATTATTTATTTATTGATATTATTTATGTTTGACACGTGAAAACACCTCAAAAATAAAACAAAATTTGACATTACATGCATAACCAAAACATAAAACATAAAATCTGTATACATTGATGTACATACACGCTGTACGAAGAGCATCCAATTGACAAGACTATGATTGACCAAACCATACAGGTGCCGATGTGGTAGGAGTAAATTGCTGCTACGACCCCGACATCGCACTCGCTGCTATAGCTAAGATGAAAGAAGGCCTTGAAGAGGCAGGACTAAAGAACTATCTTATGATCCAACCCGTTGGCTTTCATACTCAGGAACTAAAGGACGAACCCAAAGGCTACACTGCCCTTCCAGAGTTTCCTTTCGGTGAGGCAGAATCGTGTCAGATATATAATATATAACTATAACATTTTTAAAATTCTTATGCGGATACTAAGAGCAATTGATTCATTAATCACATAGTGAGCGGGCAGAGAGAGAGAGAGAGAGAGAGAGGGAGGGAGAGAGAGAGAGAGAGAGAGAGGGAGGGGGAGAGAGAGAGAGAGAGAGAGAGAGGGAGGGGGAGAGAGAGAGAGGGAGAGATGTAACTTTATTTTGTTCTAAAAGTAAGCATCGTGTTTCCACAAGCGCACAATTTTGTTAAGGATCACATTTTTAATGAAAACTATGGACACCGTCCAATAATTCTTAGACATGAATATTTTATCAGGTACATTGTGTAATACCAAACTTAACCTCTACCTTTAAAAAAAATTAATATAAATATAATTGTTATAATTTTGTATATCAAATTAATTTTCCTATAATTATGTTTCAGCATTGGAGCCTCGTAGTTTGACGAGGATCGATGTACACAAGTACGCTCGTAGAGCCTATGATCTAGGGGTTAGGTACATCGGAGGATGTTGCGGGTTCGAACCTCATCATATCAGAGCTATAGCCGAAGAGGTATTTATCTACATGTCTTTGTCCATTGGGCTAACTGGTAATAGAAGTAACGTCCCATTATAAAGAACCAGAGATAGAAGTAGATGGAAAGCCTCGATCGCCAATGTCTGGAACAGACAAGGCATCTAGCAAACAAGCAAGTCTTTGTATATCTACATTTTGAATCTATTATCATGATATTGAAAATGCTTTTATGGTTTGCTTTTAAACTTAAAGGAACAGTACGAATATATATTTGTCATTCGATGTAATGTTTTATTATTGCCAATAGTATACTTTCACTATATTTTGTATCATTCACAGAAAACAGCTTCATATGCATTTACCATTTGTTGTGCAGTCTAAAGAGAAACTGCTCCGAGTAGTTTTAGATGAAGTTATCAGTAAACATTGTCTGGCATGACTGAGGAAATAACTTTGATATATAGTAACAATCCTCCCTCTCTCTCTCTCTCTCTCTCTCACATGGTGCAACCGCAAGCCTACTGTATAACACGAACTAGTTGTGAATATCCACTCTACCTTTATATCACTGTTTTGTTTCACCCTAATCCACCCTGATAATAATTTCGTGTTAATAAACGCATACAAAGGAGATAGAAATCAGTGAAAGATTGAGCAAAGTCTGATAAAGAATAAGAGAGACGGTTATGAATTTTTGAAATTGTATTCTGTCAAACAAAAGTTGGCAAAACTGTGATGTATATCTTGCGAAGGCTTCTCCAATTTGCTCTGTACAGAAAATGTCATAACTTTAATTTTCTTAGTTGTTGATGACGAAAAAGATTTGTTTCATATATTTCTAGGGGTTGTATAGAAACATATTTGCTATAACTGTATTTAGGTTGCATGTATGATTGAATACTTTCTTTAGGGGAAAAAAGAGATCTCTGATAGTTTTTTTAGTACAGAGGAAATGGGAGGGAACCTCGCGAGATAATATTATGTCACAAAGTTGCCAATTTGCGTTTGCTTGATCGCCACTTCAAAATTCATAACTATTTTATTATTTATCGGATTTTTTCAAACTTTTACTGACCCATTCCTCTCGCTTGCTGCTTCTATTAAAAGCAATTTCATATCAGGGTTAACTTTCCCTTCAAAGTTAGTTATGGGTCATTTAGAGAATCACATTCAACAAAAAATTGTTTTGTTCTTCTTCCCGAAAATAATGCATGTATTAACTGAACTTCATGTAATCTCTATTATACTAGCTCAAAACTGAACGGGGACACGGCATACCAGGTGCAGATCAGTTTGAAAATTTCCAAGGATTGAAAAGAAGTCATATAGAAACCCAACAGAAGAGGTAAATATTATTGTCATCTTTATGAGAAATCGGTGTATGTGCACATTATGGAAGAAATCATAACCTATTAAAGGTAAAGACCAGTATTGGTAACGCCCCAATTTCAAAAAATGAAATGGAAGCTCTCATTACCAATCATGTGAAAGAATATGTTTTGATTAATACATGATGATAACAAATTTGCCGGGAAACCGCCTACTTATTCATATATTTGGTAAATTTGTTTCTCTCATGGTCGTGTGAGAGATATAGGGTAGTCCCATATACATCTTTCTGTGTATAGTGCTTGTAACTTTACGAAGAATGGGCCAAATTTCTTATCATTTTGATGATTCCAGAACCTTGCAGATGCTAGATGCTAGATGATCAACCTTTTCTGATCGATTCCACAACGTTTCTTTCACAATGCAATCGCATGACCATTACTGGTCTTTACCTTTAAGCTGGGGCGAACGTTATTTGGAATAACTATTTATTGGACTGTCATTTTTTAAATATTTCCTCAGACATTATGCATTGATTAATCTGATAAGTTTCCAGTTATTGATAGTCATCCTGCATGCATTGCCCTATATTCCTATTTTCAATCTTTATAAGTCAAATATAATCTCTGTTTTATCTCGGCATTAGGACGCTTACTAACTTCACTAAAAATGTCAAATCATTGTTGAGATATATAGAACAATAATATTGGAGGCTATCCAGTATTCAAAACGTGTTCCAATAGCAAGTATTATTGATTCATTATATTACAACATTAACCTTCAACCTGTTTCTATCAAACCAAGAAGTTACTTCAAAGAAGTAAACATTTTTAAGAGGACAACATATATTTAAAAAAATCGGAATATTGACGAATATACTGCTAATAATCCTATATTTTTTTTTTCTTTTTCGGATCGCGATATAATGCCAGATTCTATCGAATGGCATCTCAAAGCGCTTTGTATCCAATTGAAAAGGTGCTATATGCTTCCAACTGCTACTATTATTACTATTATCATTATTATCATTAAACAAAGTATTGCCTTTTTTTCATTGCAGAGCTACAGCGGAATACTGGATGAACCTCAAACCAGCCGCAGGTCGTGAATGGATCACAAAGCTTGCTACATTGGATTCTTAACAACATTCATCCATAAACGCAGGCCTATCTCGAACATTATGCCCCCCCCCCCCCCAAGAAAAAAAGAGTGAATTCGTTGATTACTGCACTGTAAAAAATAATTTGTTCATTGGTAATTTTTACGTATTTTTTCCATGTAGAATTTACTTGAAAACATTAGTTTTGCCACTTACGCACTAAATTTAAGTCTTGCTAACTCAAACTTTCAATTTAGTAAAACATACATGGAATATTTAAGTAAAATCAAATACATAAGAACTTTAAGTAATTTCAGCTTGTATTAATTTAGTAATTTTAACTCAAAATCAGAAATTATACGTATTACTCAAACAATTTATGTTGATTATTCTTATCTTTTTAAAGTAAGGACCGATGCAGTGCGTAATAGAAATATTTACATAATTTATGAATATTCATTAAGACCAAATTAAACTCTTTTTTAAACAAAACAATTCTTTTTTGTGGTTGAATGAAAATTTAAGGACTTTAAAACATTTACTAATTCATTTAACATGGCTAAGCAAAGACAAGACAATTTTTAATTGTTACCCAGTTCAAAACAAATCAAAACTTGATATTTCAGGAAATTGTCAACCAATTTTCCTTTTAAGATGCTACGATCAAGTATATATAAAATTTGGAGCCTTTCAATATGTGTCGAATCTTAATCTTAAATAGAAGTAGTGTTAGTGATTAGTGATTAATAAATAGAAGTAGTGAATGACTAGTGGATGTTACTTGTTAGATTAGATGGGTACCAACTCGTGCAATATGTAATCCTATCATAGCTTTTTTTTAATTATCTAAAATAATTACGATACTTAAATTATTTACGTTAATGTAACTCGATTTAACTGAGTAAAAAAATATTCAGCAAAATAAGTAAATTCTACTTAAGATGCCGTAGGTAATATTTACTTAATAAAAATAAGGCAATTCTTTTCCTCAATTTTATTGAGTTATTTCGACTATTATTTTTTTACAGTGTGGGTTATATACACTGTACAAAAATAATAGTCGAAATAACTCAATAAAATTGAGAAAAAGAATTGCCTTATTTGTATTAAGTAAATATTACCTACGGCATCTTAAGTAGAATTTACTTATTTTGCTGAATAAATTTTTACTCAGTTAAATCGAGTTACATTAACGTAAATAATTTAAGTATTGTAATCATTTTAGATAATTAAAAAAAAGCTATGATAGGATTACATATTGCACGATTTGGTACCCATCTAATCAAACAAGTAACATCCACAAATCATATTTAAGATTAATCACTAATCACTAACACTACTTCTATTTAAGATTTAACCGTATATATATATATATATATATCTACCACCATCACAAACTATTACATACGCTTCAATTCGACACATATTGAAAGGCTCCAAACTGTATATATACTTGATCGTAGCATCTTAAAAGGAAAATTGGTTGACAATTTCCTGAAATATCAAGTTTTGATTTGTTTTGAACTGGGTAACAATTAAAAATTGTCTTGTCTTTGCTTAGCCATGTTAAATGAATTAGTAAATGTTTTAAAGTCCTTAAATTTTCATTCAACCACAAAAAAGAATTGTTTTTATTTAAAAAAGAGTTTAATTTGGTCTTAATGAATATTCATAAATTATGTAAATATTTCTATTACGCACTGCATCGGTCCTTACTTTAAAAAGATAAGAATAATCAACATAAATTGTTTGAGTAATACGTATAATTTCTGATTTTGAGTTAAAATTACTAAATTAATACAAGCTGAAATTACTTAAAGTTCTTATGTATTTGATTTTACTTAAATATTCCATGTATGTTCTACTAAATTGAAAGTTTGAGTTAGCAAGACTTAAATTTAGTGCGTAAGTGGCAAAACTAATGTTTTCAAGTAAATTCTATATGGAAAAAATACGTAAAAATTACCAATGAACAAATTCTTTTTTACAGTGTAGACTGGCCAAATTAGCCATTATGAGAGGAGGAGGATACGTATAGAAATACAGTGAACAAGAACGTGATTCATTGAAAGTAAAATGTGAATACAGGAATTAAAGATGTAAATTAATCTGATAATTGCTAAATATTTTGTTAGTTTTTTTTTTTAATTATAAGAAGGGAAAGGCGAGACCTGATTAGACACAGTTTGTCAAACAGTTGAATAATGCAAATAATTTTGAAGAACAAAGTTTCATGCAATTTAAAGACACATGAACACGTTTTATGAAAATTTCAGCTCTAAAATGTATACTCCCGCCTTCCCTTGTAAACATAACTTAGATGATTATCACATAAGAAAGAAGGGGTATTATCTTAATTACAGCGGCATAACCAAATTATTTCAGTGAGGATACCGGAAGAGAGGGGAGATATCAGGAAAAATTGTAGCGGAGCGTTAAATGATAATGTTACTGATATTTTGTGTCCATTTTTCTGTGAGAGAAAGCGAAAAGATAAAGAGTTTACATTGAAAGAGATGGTGCCAAGCTTTATAGTATTACAGTTTTCTTTTTGGTGGGAGGCAGGGCGGGGAAGCGGAGATTTGTAAGGAGCACGTGCCCCGAGTGCCCCTTGACTAAGTCGCTGCTTTCTTTGGTTGTTATACCTATGCTGTGTTTCGTTTTCTGCTCTCGGTATCTTTGGACAGTAATGATACATTTTATTTTCACATTCAGTAAATACATAATACAAGTCAAATTAAAAACTCTCGTCACCAGTAATATATTCTATCTGTAGCCCCCTCCCCCCCCCCCCCCCCCCAAAGGATTAATGCTCGTTTGGGACCCATGCTTTTAGGACAAGAAGCAGTAGATAATTCGTGGCTCGGCAGTCTTGAGCCTCCGATGTACCTGAGATTAATAATTTGATATGTACCGTCATAATAAATAGATAAATAAAGAAATCAAGATCTGAATGGAGCTATTATGTGCCAAGCTCGCTTGTCTTTGTTGACCACTAGGTGACTCTTCTCGGGAATGCAGACCAGCTATATGTGTAATCAATCTCCTATTAGAATGCCATCTATTTTTTCTACATATGGTGGGATTGGAGAAGGATAGGATGGGACTGTAGATCGTGTATGAATAAGACAAGGAAGCTTAAATTTAAAAGTAAATTGAAAGTCATTTCGAAACTGGAATGTATTTAAAATAGGAAATGTCTTCGTGGATAACGCTACCAGCCCCGTACAGACAGACGAATGATTTCAGCTATATACCCCCTCCTTTTTTAGTTTAAAACCATGCGCAACCATAACTGCCTCTCCCGAAGCTTCCCTGATAGACATAGGACCCACCCCAAACTTTGCACCCCCTATGAACAACCCAATTTTCATTCTTTTTAAAATTTCCTGGCAGAGTAGCAATTCAATAGAACGCCTAGCGATGAGAGAGAAAGAGATGAGGGAGAGAGGAGAGGAGAGAGAGAGAGAGAGAGAGAAGAAAAAAAAAGAGAAAAAAAAAAGAGAGAGAGAGAGAGAGAGGATTGCCGCCCACTCAATGCACCCTCGACTTCTTATTCTACCCCGACGCCAAACTTTGCATCAATAGGACCCAATTTTCATCCCTTTTTAATTTTCCGCCTGACTTGAGAAGACTCCTTCTCAGAAACTCCCCAGTAAGTACCAATTTAATAAAACGCCCAAAACCCTGAACTTCATCATTATTATCATCGCGGAGCTCAAGACTACAGAGAGAGAGAGGGAGAAAGAGATGGTTGATGATAGTTTTACCTGACTGCTGTAGGTAAGCAGCCAGGGGACTGATGGCTTGAAGTTCTAGGGACTTGGTTATGAGGATTGGTGCCTTACCAAAGAGCACGAGTGCATTGACTAAATTGTTTCGAACCCGGAACTTCCTGTTTTTTTATAATATATTGGCTGCTTACGAGAGAAAGAAGAGAGAGGGGAGAGAGAGAGAGAGAGAGAGAGAAAGGGAGGGAGGGTAAATTAATTATCACTGGCGTGTCAAGGAGAGGGGGGGGGGCTTTGAGGGCTGCTGCCCCCTCAATTACCTCCCTCCCCCCAAAAAATTGTCCTTCCAGACCTAGTAGGCCGTGTAGGTGAAGGAAAGGGTCTAAACACCCTACTTAAAGGTAAAGACCGGAAGTGGTAAGGCGTTTTGGTGCAAAATATCCATTCAAAATTGTTTAAATATTGCCTTCAGAGGTTTGGATGGCAATACTTCAACCTAAATTCGCAAAAAAGCAGAAATATATGCCCAAATGTTTAATGTTGAAGTGCATTCGCGATATCTATACATGCCGGATCGATATGATAATTTACCAAATATATATGATTAGGAAGACTACATGTCAGGGGCCGGGGAATGACGGGCTTGGTGCCTCGAGCCCCGACCCCCACTTTTTTGATAAAGTATGTTAAAGAGAAATAGAAAGAAAGAAAGAAAGAATAGTGACCTGCCACTGTCATAATTGAGGTATCAAAATATGCTTATCTGACCGTAATTAAAGCTTCCGGAGGCTCCGCCCCCTGGACCCCACGAGGGGCCAAAAGCAGGTCCCTGAATGCTCATCTGACCGTATTATGTCTAAAACCCCTGAGCCTCCGGGGGCCCTGTCCCCCGGACCCCCACGCCAATTTACGCTCCACTTGCTTCGCTCACTCTCTCGCTCTACATGATCGTAAGACTTTAGCCCCCCCCCTCTTTGAAACATGTTCCGCGGGGCCTGCATGTAACATGTAAAGGTAGTGTTGATGTGGATATGTTACTGCCCCCCTCCAACGTTTTTGCTCATTGGCCACTGGCAAACGGTCATACATATTGATATTAGTCAGGGATGGATCCAGGGGGGGGGGCACAGGGGGCACGTGCCCCCCCCCCCCCCGGCCCCCAAAAAAATTATTACGCACCCCCCCCTGCTTATTCAGCGACTGGCTGAGTCGTTGCGATTTTTTTTGGCCCCCCCCCCCAAAAAAAAAAAAAATTGCTCTTACCCCCCCCCCCCCCCCCCCCCCGCTTATTCAGCGGCTGGCTGAGTCGATCCGATTTTTTCGGGACCCCAAAATATATATATATATGTCCTCTTACCCCCCGTGTCCCCCCCCCCCCCCCCGGGAAGAAATTCCTGGATCCGCCCCTGTTAGTATACGTAATAACACTTATTTAAAGAGCAACACAAATATAATCTGGCTGTCACACTGGACTTTGGAAGAAAAACAAAATTATCATCGAGAGGATTACTGTTAAAGTGCAGAGTTGTCCATGAGCGTCCCTGGGGTTTGCGATAAGTTAGACACGCATTTTCTAACAAAGACAAAGAATTAAAGATTTCATATTTGCCGACAGAGGTTATAAATATATTTTAAAAAGAATATGAATGATTGACACCCCGTCCTTTCTGGCGACACCGCCCCTTATCTGTCGCTTCGTCGCTATATTGTGCAGTTCGGAAACAGGGCACACTGAATAGATGTGTACACTTTTATCTGGAAAAGTGGTGTTTCGAATAAATTCCTTTTTTGCAATCCAAGTCATGAATGACTTTCAATTTTCATACATTAATTCTTTTTATCCTTTCAACTGGAGGATTGTTACAAAAGCATAACATACTGGAATTTGTATATCCGAATATCATGGATGCACCACTATGGGCAGTTTAAGCAAAGTCGTGGCGTTGTAACTATAATTTTATTTCCGTCCGAGTATCACCAGACGTATACAGCCAAAGTGACAGGGGTGGTCTGGTAATTATTCTTCTATAAGGAGATGTTACAAAATTGTGAATTTTCTAAATAGTATTGTTAGAAACTCAAGAGCGTCTGGGGGCTCACGTGGACCCAATCCAAGACAACCCTTTGTTCTATAAAATTGTCATTAGGAGAGAGTGTGCGTTCAATCCAAATTAAGCAACAGGGGAAAGGTGCAAATTCCAAGACATAGATTATAGTTTCTATCGTGATGGTTCTGAATTGCTTAAACAAGACTTTGTTGTATAAAATTGTTCTCGTATTGCGTAAGAGGGCTATCTTGATGGTTCTGAATTGATAAAGATCGAGAGAATCCGCCCCCTGAACCCAGGTAAGGGGTCCTAAGGCGGGCCCATGGACCCCATCAGTAAAGTAAATACATAAGTGGTTCACAAGACAACCCTTTCTTGTATATCATTGTCCTTAGGAAAGAGTGTGTATTTCTTTCGCTCTAGACTGCTATCTTAAAGGTTCTGGAATGCTAAAACCCGAGATCGTCCAGGGGTTCCGCCCCCGGACCCGATACAGGAGGACCTGTGCTTTAGCGCTCGCTTGCAGGGCATTTCGCAAAATCCGGGTTCCGGGATTCGCCGCTGATGAACACTTTGGACCAAAGTTTCGTATGTTTTCGTTTTTGTACACACTAGTCAGGAGATAAATAGTATGTGTTTACTTTACATTCATGCCTAATCAATATCATGTAGATTATTGTCATCTCCATGTTTCGAGGATTTTCTATCTTCCAGCTAGGCACTTTTTTTTTTGGGGGGGGGGGGGGTCGAGACGAACCACATGGAAACAACATAACCACATTGCGAGACAAACGAATATCACTAGCGATATTATTTTCGATACTATATCCGCAATGAGTAATATATTTAGCAACATAACCATTATTCAAAATTATATTTTATTCCCGCTCTCGTAATTCATAATGTATAATTGTATTTTGTTCTTTACCAAGAAAATGCTCCCAACTAGGGTGAGAATTGAGACTTTCTAACTGGCATCACCAGTGCATTGCGCATCAATAAGGCCTTAAAAAAAAGATGTTGTATTGCCCTTTGCGAGTTGCGACCTACGGTTGGCTTTAAAAAAATGTTTTAAAGCATTTGAGAAATGCAGCCCAAAGAAGGAGGGGGGGGAGAGGTAAGACCCCCAAAAAGATTTCCGACCGACCGACCGATGTTTTGACACCTAATGGGCAATACAACATCTTGTTTGTATAGGCTTAATATTGATTGAGTTTTTTCAATCTCTCATTACAGCCGGGTCGATTTGAGTATTTCTATTTAGACCACTTTCATGGGGCCTGATTTGTCTTGCACTGTTTTTTTAATTGATGTGCTGGCCCTATACATGCGTTTAGTGACCCGTTCCTGATTGACCCCCCCCCCCCCCCCATCCTCCTTGCGGTGCCATGCTCAATACCGAGGTGGAAATGTGCCCGACGTCCTGTTGATATCTGCCGGGTTAGTATACCTCGATATATTATAATAATAAAGCAAAACTACAATAGTACTGAAAGCCTCCATTCTCCCCGATTTTAGGACAGTCTTCATGGTTAATGAAAATCAATCTTCCCGTGTTTGCTATAATATTATTACACAATTGGTCCCAGTTTACATCTTGTTTCTAATAATAGATGCATTGTACATACCAGGTACGTGACCTTGGGGGTAGTCTACGCTATGATTCCTAATCCAAACATTTTGTTTTATCTGCCTTTATCACTACAGACCAGGGGCGTAAATCCCGGGGGGATGGGGGGGCTGCATCTCCCCCTGG